>JAIUZE010002993.1:0-97028 GCA_022085475.1 Heliosperma pusillum | reverse complement strand
ATACTTATGAGACGAGTCGGGAAAAGTCAACGGAAGTCAAAGTTGACTGAAAAGTCGAGAAAAGTCGAAGATGACTTAAAAGTCAAGAAAAGTTTAGGACGACTTAAAAGTCAAGAAAAAGTCAATGACGACTTTAAAAAGTCAAAGAAAAGTCAAAGACGACTTAAAAGTCAAGAAAAGTCAAAGATGACTAAAAACGGTCTTTTCATGGAATCTCTCAAAAATTCCAAATACGAACGCGGAATTTCAAAATAAGACTCGGAACAAAAATTCCTATTTTAAAAACTTAAGTTCTACTGAAAAGTGTTAGTAAATATTTTTACTAGAAAAATCGGGTATATTTCGGGTTGTTACAAGCCGTTTCTCGGTTTGTTTCTGTTATAATTGCATGCCAATTGAGGACAATGTGAAGTTTTAGCTTGGGAGAGGATTTGCATTTAGGATCTGCATTTAGAGTTGCATTTAGATTTTTATTTATTTTTTATTTTTTTTATTTTCTTTTAAATTTCTTAGTTTCTTTTTAGTTTTTATCGAGAAAGAAAAAATATCAAAAAAATCAAAAAACACAAAAAGAAAAGATCATTTCCATCTTACATTTCTCAATTTATAGTTTTTATAAGCTGATGTTTCGTTTTATATGAGGAATTGTGAATTCATGGGGATGTCTTGTACACAGTAGGTAGAAAATTGCATTTGGACTTAATTAAGCTTGATCTTGACTTTGGAAAGCTACTCATATTGTAAGGTAGAGCCTCCAGTGGTCGGTACATCTGAACCCGATCCCAGTTTAGGAGTGAGTAGTTTCTCCTTATAGTCTGTGTTACATCAAAACGCATAAGTATGGTTTTTATTCCATTTTCTATAAGTATTACTATCGTGATCTACATTTTGAAGCCATTCAATCTCTTGTTCACATTTCGTAAAAACACCCTTCTTCCTAGCTACATTATAATATTGCCTACCCTTGTTGAGCTAGTAACCAACTTTATGTGTAGGGGTGTTCTATGCTATTGCGATGTTCTGATAATGCCACCATTTGGTGTGAACTTGTTGTCTCGGGGTTGCTGATTCCCGTGTTTCTCAAAAAGAAAAAGAAAAAAAGAAAAAAAAAGAGCTTAGAAATGAAAATTGAAAAAAGAAAAATTGAAAGCTCAAAAGGAAAAAGAAGAAAAGGAAAAAAAGAGGAAAAACGCTTCCATGAAAAGAAAAGAAAGAAAAATTATGGAAAGTCGTAACTTGAGTTTTCATGTTTAATAAGCCAATATGCTGCTTTTGGCTTTGACTATTGTTGATGGGAATTGGTATGATTTGGATTGAGTATCCACTACACATTTGGTTATTACTAGCTTGACTTTAAGCCCCACATGACCAAAATCATTTGTCCACTTTCTTAACCAAATTTCCCAGGCCTCTTCTTTACTTTTCTAATGCTTCTTACATTATATTTCGATCATGATTAGTCTTACTTAATGATTTTGGATTGTCTACCATACTAGACTGCGGGCACATTCTTATAAGTTGTAGATAGGAGAGTGTCACTTCAAGTTTAAACCAATATTTCCTATTTTACAAAAATTTGAGTGAAGAGTGTACCGTGAGAGTCCATTGTCAATGAGATCATGCAAGAACTGAAAAGGTCCAAAGAATATTTTCTATGCTGCGTTGTTATGTAAATCTCAACCATGTTTCGCATTTTCGTTCGCCCTTGTTGTAACGGGTTTATGATTCATCTACTTGTAAGAGCTTACTTTTTGAGATTTGTATGATAGATTGATCATTGTTAGCTACCCTTGTCCTGGTTTCGATTGTTATGTTTGCTTGAGGACAAGCAAGGGTTTAGCTTGGGGGAGTTTGATAAGTGATATTTTGTACTGATTTATCCCCCGTTTTAGCTCGATTTCTATGCGATTTATGCACTTTGTTAAGTGATTAACGAGCTAATATTGCTATTCTTGTTATTTTGCGTGTTTTGACTCGTTTTATAGGAAATGAAGCGGTTTTGCTATATTTTCCTACTTTATGGAGCAAAGGCACTAGGATACTAGTTTTCAAGGAATTGATGATAGCCAGTTCACGATTTGATTACGATTCCGCTACATCCTTCCTCAATTGGATTTATCTTGGACTTTGGCTTTGAACTTCAAAAGGAAACATCAACCCAAGTCAAAAGAAGATCATCCCAAGCCCAATTCCGTATTGCATTGACCAAGACCACAGCATAGGATTCCGTGCCTAAGACGAAAAGACGGAAGAATCCATCCTGCACACTTACCCGATCAGATTACCATTTACCCGATCGGATATTTCTGCAAATGGACGTTACTTAGTTCTTCTTCAACCGAGCTTAAATGAGTGATTTAATGCTTTGACTAGGGTATGAATTTGGACGAGAGATCAGCAGCATGCAGCCCTATAAAAGCCAATGATCATCACACACAAATATATACTTATCACTTATCGTCTTTTTATCATATACTTATCTCTGATCATCTTTTTATCATATACTTATCATCAACTTACATACTTTCATAATAATTTCATAGTTTACTTCTTTCATATAAGTTTTAGATTGTAGTTTATGCAATTTCTTAGTGTTTCTCTACTGTTTTTATAAGCTTTTGTTATTGGGTTGGATAATTGTTCTTTACTTTATTTCCTACATAATTTGCATTCCAATTTCGGTAATTCTCTATCCTTAGTTTACTTATGAAATTTTAATCATCATGAACCTTACTCTCTTTAGTATTATTCTCATATTATTGTTGTTAGAAAATCAATGTAAAAGCAACCTAGTTGAAACTAAAATATTGACTATTATCCCGTCTTTTACTATGCCTAAACATATAATCCTAAAAATTATCACTAGAATCATTGTTAACATAATCACCTTAATCACTTTAGTATTTATATTTCATAGTTTAATTTCATACATCTTTTTCTTATTAATTTACTTAATCACATGATCACATAAATTAGATATAATATTGTAAGATTAACATTGTGTAAATACAATAAATAGACTTGTAATATTGAAATGATTTATGAGTTAAATGAATTAAAAGAAGAGTAGATACCATTTGAACCATCTAGTTGTTTCTTCCTTTGGTCATGCCAAATTCTATAACTTTGTTTAGTGGCCATGAACAATTGTTTGTATTAATCAATTTCTATCTTTATAACGAGAGTTGGGATGAGAATTAGGACTGCCAATAGGGGTTTAGTGACCTAACCATGCTGAGAGGACGTTAAGACCCACTAAAAGGTCAGTACGAATCCGAAAGGAATATACCGCTACAAGGCCTAGACAATCATAGTAATTCTAATGTTGGTATCAATGAAACTTTTAATTAGTTTTACATGTATTTCTCAATCACTATTTCAATTTGATTAGATAGTTTATTTCACCGTTTTAGATAGTTTATTTTATTGTTATCTAGTTAGTTTACTTTATCGTCTTTCTATTTCCGTTCTTAGATAGTTTACTTTATTATTATTATCTAGTTTCTTAGTCTAGTTAGATAGCCTTTCAATATTGTCATTTAAATATCACCTTTAGTTAGAATTTAATTGTTGTCATTCGGATCAGAGCATTTCCCCGATCGGGTACGTGACAACCCGATCGGGTAAGTAGTCTGTTTTGAATTTTACATTTTGCAATTTACATATTTGTCATTTACATATCGTCATTTACATACTTGTCATTTTATTTTATGTTAATAGTTTATACAACCACCTCAAATGACTCGACCTTAAATGAAAATCATTCCATAGCAATTTATAGTTAACACGTACTCCCTGAGGATCGACACCCTACTTCCCTAATTACATTCCTTATGTTGTTAGCCTAAGTGTGGGTAATTATTTTTGTATCGGGACCGCGACATAACCCGACCACCTATCCACCCTGAGGACCAAGAGAAAACCACTTTCACCTGTCCCTATGGTACTTTCGCTTATCGCAGAATGCCATTTGGCTTGTGTAATGCACCTGCCACTTTCAAGCATTGCATGACTAGTATCTTTTTAGATTTTGTTGAAACTATAATGGAAGTATTCATGGACGACTTTAGCGTCTATGGCATTTCCTTTGCTAATTGTTTGACAAATCTGTCCAGAGTTCTAAAACACTGTGAAGAAGTCGACCATGTTCTCAATTGGGAAAAGTGTCACTTCATGGTGAACGAAGGTGTAGTTTTAGGACACATCATTTCTGAGAGAGGTATAGAAGTGGATCGAGCTAAGATCCAAGTTATTGAACAACTGCCACCACCTGCTAATGTAAAAGGAATCAGGAGTTTCCTTGGCCACGCCGGTTTCTACCGACGATTTATAAAAGATTTTTCAAAAATAGCCAAACCCCTGACCGAGCTCCTTTTCAAGGATGCACCTTTTAAATTCAAAAAGGAATGCCTTGAGGCATTCAACAAAATCAAACGCGCTTTAATCACCGCATCTATAATCCAGTCACCTGATTGGAATCTTCCCTTTGAACTAATGTGCTATGCGAGTGATTATGACGTAGGAGTTGTTTTAGGGCAAAGAAAGGAAAAGTTCCTTCATGCAATTTACTATGCTACTAAAATCTTAGATTCTGCCCAAATCAACTATGCCACCACTGAGAAAGAACTTCTCGCCATTGTCTATGCCTTAGACAAATTCCGTTCATACCTTATAGGATCAAAAGTCATTGTCTATACTGACCATGTTGCCTTGAAATATTTGTTTTCCAAGAAAGAGGCAAAACCTAGACTTATACGATGGATCTTACTCCTTCAAGAGTTTGATCTAGAGATCCGGGATAAGAAAGGAGCAGAAAATGTAGTCGCTGATCATCTCTCAAGGATAAGAGTAACCAAAATAGGAATACCAACACCAATTAATGATTCATTAGCTGATGATTCATTAATGGCAATTGCGGACTCTTCTCCTTGGTATGCTGATATTGCAAATTTTCTTGTCAGTCGCCAGCTACCTTCTGACCTTTCTTTTAACCAAAGAAAGAGATTTTTGCATGATGCAAAATTCTTTGTGTGGGATGACCCCTATCTTTTCAAGCAATGCTCATATGGTCTTTATAGACGATGTATTCCCCAGTTGGAAGTTAAAGGAGTTTTAGAAGGATGCCACTCATCTGCTTATGGTGGTCATCATGGTCCGTCGAAAACCATAGCCAAAGTCTTACAATCCGGGTTTTTCTGGCCCTCGATGTTTAAAGATTCCAAAGACTTTGTTATGGCGTGTGACGCTTGTCAACGAATGGGTCAAATATCCAAGAGACATGAAATGCCTCAAAATGGCATATTGGAAGTCAAAATATTCGATGTCTGGGGTATTGACTATGAAGGACCATTCCCTTCTTCTAATGGAAATCGTTACATTCTAGTCGCTGTCGACTATGTTTCAAAGTTGGTAGAAGCAATTGCCACTCCCACCAATGATGCTAGAGCTGTGATACGACTATTTAAGAAGATCATCTTTCCGCGTTTTGGTGTACCCAGAGCCGTGATTAGTGATCGAGGAACTCATTTCGGAGAAAAGCAGTTAGACACTCTGCTTGCCAAATATGTTCTGTATCACAGACGAGGTTTAGCCTACCACCCTCAGACCAGCGGTCAAGTAGAAGTCTCAAACAGAGAGCTCAAAACAGTTCTTCAGAAAGTAGTCTCAATATCTAGAACCAATTAGAGTAATAAGCTCGGTGACACCTTATGGGCTTATCGTACAGCTTTCAAAATCCCGATTGGAACATCTCACTATCGATTGGTTTATGGAAAGGCCTGTCATCTTCATGTCGAGTTAGAGTACAAAGCTCACTGGGCTATCAAAGAACTCAACTGAGACACTAAGCTTAGCGCTGATAGACGACTTTTGCAACTCAATGAGCTAGAAGAATTTCGTTTACAAGCTTACGAGAATTCTAGGATATACAAAGAGAAAACAAAGCGTTGGCACGACAAGAGGATAATCAAGAAAGAATTTAATGTCGGTGACCAAGTACTTCTTTTCAACTCCCATTTGAACATTTTTCCGGGAAAACTTCGATCACGATGGTCTGGACCATTCACGGTCACATATGTGAGCAAATATGGCTATGTGGAAATAATGGCTAGCAATGGTGAAAAATTCAAGGTTAATGGACACAGACTGAAACTCTACTATAGCAATTCTATCATCGCATGCCTAGATATTGTCTATATAGAGCGTCCATCCCCAACCAAATGATTTCATAGAAAAATTCGTCGAGCAAGACGTTAAACCAGCGCTTCTCGGGAGGCAACCCCTGTTTTCCCTTTCTTTTTGCATTTTATTTTTGCTTTCCCTTTTTCGTTGTTTTGTTAGGATTTACTTTGCAATTGAAAGAGTTTTTGAAGAATCTATGAAGACCTTCCTTGTCCAGTCCAAAAGACTAGCTTGGGGGAGTCAGCGCTGACTAGTAAGCTTCACTCTCTTTTCATCTTTTTTCCTTTTTTACCCTTCTTCCCATTAAGCATCTCGTTGCATCTTTTGTCTTTGTGCTCACATTGAGGAAAATGTGATGTTTAGCTTGGGGGAGGGATTGCATTTTCCTATTCTGCATTTTTGTTGTTTATATTTTCCAAATTTTGAATAAGAAAAGAGAGAAAGTTAAAGAGAAGATTTAAAATTTCTGAACATAATTGAATGATTTTCATGCTTTGCTTGCTTATTTACTATGCTATCATGTTACATTTCCCAAACTTAGAGCTTTCAAAAGATAATGATTCAATATTCATTGAATTTTGCATACATGGGGATGTCTTGTACACAGTAGGCATAGAATGAATCTATAGATGAGTACGCTTGATCTTGATATTTGGCAAGTTACATATATTGTAAGGTAGAACCTCCTTAGACTGGTACATCCATACCCAGTCTCATTTAGGTGTGTGTAGTTCTCCTTGTGATATGTGTCATGTCAAAACGCATAAGTATGGTTGTCATTTCATTTCTATAAGCATTGAATTCATGATTCACTATGATTTGAAGCCTATTTCACTTTGAACTGCCCCTCAAAATAAGCCCCTTCATACAAATGTTTCACAAGATAATAGCTACATATAAAAACTGTCTACCTTTTGAGCTAGTAGCTAGACTATGGTGTATAGGTGCTATTTTGAGAAGATTTTGTTCCTTAATGTCAAAGTGAAATTGGGAGAACGACAATGTTCAAGAAGTGATGATATGTTCAAAAGAAAAAAAGAAAAAAAAAATGAAAAATGAAAAAAGAAAAGAAAAAAGAAATTAAAAGAAGAAGTTGTGAGTATCTCCTCAAAATGTCAATTCAATGTTAGAAGGAGTTTACCCTTGTGTTTCGTACGTAATAAGCCACTTGTTCAGTCTGGCTTCGTTTTTCGTCTTCTGGGAATCAACCAAAAGTTTGGATTGAGTATTCATTTATCATTGGTCAGTTGCTAGCTCACTCTAACCTTCACATGACCATAACTGTTTGTCCACCTTTCACCCATTTCCCAAAACCTTCTTCATTTCTTTTTCGGCTTCTTTTCTATGTGCATTGTGATCTTTGACTTGTGTTTTGAATTGTGTACCATATTAGACTGCGGACACATTTTCATAAGTCGTAGATAGGTGAGTGTCTCAAAAACACTTACACATAAAGGAATCACCTTTTACATGCAATGAGTGTTCGAGTGTGCCGTGAGAATCCATTTGTCAAAAGATCATGCAAGAGCCGAAATTCTATAGTGAAATTCTTTGTGCTACGCCGTTATGTAAATCTCAGCCATGTTTATGTATCATTCTTGCCCACGTTTTTTTTGGGTTATGATTCATTATGTTTCCAAAGTTTTACGTTGAGATTTGTTTCTTGATGGTGAAGTAGCCAAATCTTGCAACCCTTGTCCTGGTTTTTTTTGTTATGTTTGCTTGAGGATAAGCAAAGGTTTAGCTTGGGGGAGTTTGATAAGTGAATATTTGTATGATTTTATGTGACAACCCTCGCGAATGCGGAAATAAAACATACAAGCATGTGATTTAATTAGCGGAAATACGGTATTTTAAAAACCTTTATACATGCAAGATAGAAAATACGAGGAGTGTTAAATATTACAAACCAAATACAAAATACTACAAGAGACGTAGTCTCTCAAAGTGTCAACAAAAGACAAAGTTATTTAGCATCTAGCTAATGAACGTCTAGAGGTGTTTCATCCAGGGATAACGCCCGCAAGCTCACACCCGAACCCAAAATACCACAAGCAAAAAGCCAACCAATCAAGCAACCTGTTCATCCATGAAAAACATGAACGCCACAGTCAGTGGGGAGTAACTCCGGGTTCTCCCAGCCATATTACATTAAACGTACATAGAAGGAAATACAAAAGTATAAGCATGCATATATAGATATACATGTGAGATACGATAAGGATAGATAGGCAATTAAATATATAATGATAAGAGCACAAGATATACAATTTCGAATCCATCATGTTATACAAAGACTCGGGGAAGACACTCTTAGGCAACCGAATACGCTCACTAGGGCTTGCATCTCACCATTAGCGGTATAAGTTTGATAAGATTGAGACTCGACAAACAAACCATGCCAAGTCATGCGATGATCACAATAAATCCATCATATTATCATCCATTCAAACGTACCAATACATTGACGATGCCCAAACATGCAATGACCATGAATAATAAGTCATGAAATCACGCATCCAAGAACCACGACACAAAGACGACATCTCTCACGGTAAATGAAACGCACTAGCACCGTGTACATGGCAAGTATGATTAAAAGGCATCCACGGGATGAACATTCCCTGAACGCATACACGATTCAACCATTTCGTATATGTAGACTAATTTTCTCTAGTAGGCACGACGATAATAATACGTCCTAGTCTAAACCTGGCCAGACTCTCGGAATAAGACGTTTCCGATTCGACACTGGAGACATTTCGCATCCAAGACTCGGTCATCATAGAAGCTGAGTACCCCAAATTCGGTTCGACATTCACGAAAGAGGCAGAACAGAAAAGAGCACAAGCCTCAGAACAAGCGGTACGCTACATGCAATAAACACCCAACTCGCAAGTACACAAACACTTGACGGCCGGGTCGATCAACGCATAGCGTTCAACTCCCAACAACGTCGTCCTATGCCCACTAACACATGCATTTAAGCAGTATGATACCTCCCCGTTCCGACATTCCAGCCTTACGAACGTGGAGGTAGCCAAGGGAATGAGAGTACAAAGCACAAGACAAAATAGTGCTCAAACCGTTTCATTTGTAAAAACCGACTCAAAGTGGGACATACCAAAAACCGTCACAAAACATGTGATACAAGCGAATGAAATATCATATATCCAAAACATGAATATTATAAGTCACTACGTAAAATTTTACGATAAACGAACCATGCGAACTATTTTAAATTACGAGTTTTAGAAATTGTAAGAACAAAACACAGCCGTGTTCCAGGCCGGTCTAGAGGCCGGCGGCCGGGCACCCGGCCAGGAGCACAACTACACACCAAAAGCAAGTTTGGAAACTAACTAAAACAAGGGTCCACTTCAAACGGTCATAACTAGAGTTCTAAATATGCAAATGCAGAAATTCCAAGTCGAGGTGATAGCTTATCCTCTTACGGTTCCAACAATAGGTCACAAGCCCAAAACAAACAAGTGACGAAGGAGATATGATCATTTTACGAAAAATGGTAGGTGCAGTGAGTTCCTAGCCGGCTGGGACAACATCAACCCGTGAGCAACATACACAACTCTATCATTTCCAGTGAGTTCCTACCCGGCTGGGACAACATCAACCCGTGAGCAACATACACAACTCTATCATTTCCAATTCTCATAATCTAAACTTCGGTTTAAGGGTCAAAGCACGGGTTAGGGTTAAAGAATATAATAAGAAATAACGACAGAAGTTTTGAGAATTCAAGAGAAGGTCACGGCGGCATCCTCAGTGGGACACCTAACCATGAATAGCTGCATGAGTGCTCCGTATTGATAAATTTGACTCGATTGGTGAAATAGTATCTCTCTCCAAAAAAGCATCTTGTTTTCGGGCCCATCACAGCAAGTTGTTGGGCGGATTCTTCTTTAATGGGAATAAGCCTACTGCCCTCGTTCCTTTTCTCTGTACTTTATAAGTATGCAATGCAGCGAAACAAACTTGTTTGGTTTGGCTCGACGCTATGACATCAGCCCTGATACATTTTCGGTGCCATGGAGCTAGACCAGTGAGCTATTACGCTTTCTTCAAAGGATGGCTGCTTCCAAGACTACTGTATTTAACCTCACCTTTGACAGTATCTAACCCCACCGACGTAATTTGCTTTCTTCTTTTTGGAGTATGCCTACAGGCACTTGTGGAGCATCTGCTCTATTCCTCAATATCGTGTTAGAAGGGCGCACGTGAGCAGCAGGAAAAGTCTCCTTGTTGCAGCATTATAAGAATATGAAAATAGGGCTTGCTGGAAACCAAGAGTCTTTACTTGATCCAGGATGTGTGCTGTATATGCCATTCCCGACCAAGGGAATTCCAACCCAAACCCAAAGGCAGGGTTTAGTCAAAAGATTCATTTTATTTCGCCCGTTTACTAGTAAAATGGCATTCATACCGAAAATCGCCGCTTAGAATAAAATAAGAAGAAGATATTTCAGAAAAAATTGACTTAGAGGGAGATTGGTGTCTGTGTTCGAGTAATGGGCCCCCGGCCGGTTTTCCAAATTAATCCTGTTTTTGAAGCCCGAATTTCTCAGCCTTGCAATCAAGCAAGTTCAATTGAAACATAAACATATGAACTTTCAGATTTTTGTAGATGCGTTTCCGAGTATTCCTTTACCTAACCGACTGATCCCGTTGATCATATAACTGGGGGGGAACGTGTCATATTAGAGGTGTATCCGCCGTATATGTGTCTTCCTCTGGGCCAATCTCTCACGGCAAGCGATCATTTACCAGAATTCTTTCGGGAACTTTTATATTCGTAAACGCGATTCCTGAGGGCCCTTCAGTATGCCGCACGCCCGTTCCATAACAACGCAACAGATCACTATTCTCTAAGCATCAGATGCGGGATTACCGCTGTTTGGAAGAATTACCTTTATCTCGCAACTAGACATATAGGAGCAATCCCGATTACAGGATTGGGTTGATGATTGGGCCTTGGTAAATATGGCTTAGCTGGCTCTCTGCCCGCCTCTCGCGCCCAGGATTACGACCTGGATCATTAGATAAGAATCCGAAAATAAAGAGATTCTAGTTTTGATTAGAGATCTTTTTCAAAGATGAGCCGATCGTTCGTTACGGACGGTTTATAGATCATCAAGTTCCCAAAAAAAATTATTTTGATTAAGTTATTGATAGAAAAAAATCTTTCGTTTCAATTCATGCAAGAATTGGTCTTTTGGGGTCTTTAGAAAGTTCTTTTTATAAAATTTCGGGAAAGGTCTGATAGCCTTTATCGTGACTATCTTCGCCACTAAAGAAGTAGGAAGGCTTGTCCTTCTGCGTAGGTATGACCCGCCTGTCTTAGGATTCCGAGACTTCCATAAACCGACGCTAGGCCCCGTAACTCACGTGTGGTATTTGAAACGTCTTCCTAGTTATATCATAATACAAGTGGATGTTTGTCACTCTTTTTGCAAGAGATCTGCTACAGAGCGAATACGTTTATGTTTCAAATGATTCATATCCCAATCTGAGGCAAAGACCGCGCTTAACATTGGTGAGCGTACCTGGAAAGAGGGTGAAGAATGTGCTGAGATAGGAAATATGATGGAATTTAAGCGCACCTGATTTCATCTTTGCTAACAGCATGCTCCACTCGCTCCCCGCCTTTCAGATAGGGAATCGTTTTTCGATTCGAAGAAGCAGTAGTAGTCCCACGAGGCAGGTTTAAAAAAGCGAGAAAGACGGTAATTTTATTACCAATACGGATAGAGGAAGCTAAGAGGGGAAGAATAAGACGAACTTACGCGAATTTGAGCGAGAAACGAATGAGATACGATGATTCAAAGATCGGATGAAAATGGAGGCAAGGGTTTTGGTTTTTCTTAAGGAAGAAGTAAGTTTGATTTGTGTGAATGAAAAATAGGTTAAAGGAGGGAGTATGAGTTGTGTATGAGAAAAAGTCAACAAAAGTCAAAGTCGCCTTAAGACGGGATTCACATGGAATCTCGCGGAAATTCCAAATACGAACTCGAAAATTCTAAATTCGACTCGAAACATTAAATTCTAAATTAAAAACTTTTATTTGCTGAAAAGTATCCGTAAAATATTTTCACTATAAAAATAGGGTACATTTCCGTGTGTTACAATCACCCCACCTTTTAAAAAGTTTCGTCCTCGAAACTTGAGAGTAGAAAACAAAAATGTCAAGGACAAGAATCGGTTTTTAAAATTAATACGAAAACTTTTATTAGGGGAAAATTTAGGAAACGAGGTTCTTCTCGCAAACGGTTTAAGGAGATTTTCCATACGTGCGAAACTTTATTTACGAATCACAAGAGTGCCCGTCGCGAACGAGAACTCTAGCTATCAAAATCAAATCAAAGTCGAAATAGTGAAATCGAAAATCAAACAAGTGTTAGTAAGTGCAGGACTAGTTATCAGACGTCTCCAATAACAAGTGCAAACATCCAACCAAACGCAAAAATCCAAATATAAAAGCGAAAGAAATCTATTTTCTCCAAAAAGGAGGGTACACAATCCATCCTTAGACTTCTTTGAAAAGTTAAATTTGGAAAACAATATGGAAATTTGAAAGTTTTATCAAAGATAAAATCAAATAACAAGACATTACACGTACATAGAGCGACTCGCACAATTCACACACAATTCAGGGTAACAAAATATATACAAAACACGCAAAAACGAAACAAATCGAACTCTTTGGGATAGGAAGATCAAGATAAAGTCAGCAGGAAGATCTACAAGAATTCGACATCACTAAATCTACTAATAAACCAAATCCTCAAGAGAATGCAATTTACCCAATTTGCAACTCATCATTTTCAATCATCAGAAATCCTACAAAAATATTCCAAAATCACGAAACTTCGAGTAACAAATCCCAATTATTTGAATCCAATTAGAATCTTCTAAGTTCCATCGGCACGGTAGACTCCACAACTATCAACTCACATAAAAGATTCATTACGCACTCTAATCTTCCTAGCTCCATCAAAACTTTTATTAGAAACCACCTACAATATATGCATATATAGGGAAACATGATCGCTATCAACCACAAGGTAAAAGAGACTTACCATGAATCCTTTAATCCAATTTACTTCAAACTCAAAATCCTAAATTTACAATGAACTTCCTCATCCTCGAAAGTCAAAACACAATCCACGCAACAAAACATAATTATCTAAGATCCAACTAGCCTCATCCAAAGCCTCACGACAAGGGATAATCCACAATCCATTATCGGCTATAAAGATTCTTTAATACGCCATAACATCCTTAATTCGATCATTACTACGCTCGAAGCCTCAAATATAAATAGTCACATTAGCAAACTATGGAGGTTACTAATCCTCAAGATGAATGGGTTCACCATTCTATCTCTATATTCCGTAACAACTGAGCACTCACTATCCAAAGCTTGCAACGAACATTTCTCAATCTCAAACTATGATTCCTTTTTAGAGCGTAACAATTTAAGACAACAATTTCCCAAAAAACCTCCAAGGTAACTATTCCAATATCTCGCAACAACGAACTATTATCATGATCCACTCAATTCTCAAAATACCACTACAATACCAAACTCCAAATCTAAAACCACTAAGACAGGATATATTATCACTATTTTGATTCATCCTAGAGCTTAAGTCCTATTTCCCATGATGAAATACAATATGAAATTTGCTCAATCTAAGGACACATATTCTAGCTAAAGAATCCCAAATTACATCATACTTATTCTCTGAGCCTTACAAACGGAATATCCAATCCAC
The DNA here is from genome assembly GCA_022085475.1 of Heliosperma pusillum. Taxonomy (NCBI): domain Eukaryota; kingdom Viridiplantae; phylum Streptophyta; class Magnoliopsida; order Caryophyllales; family Caryophyllaceae; genus Heliosperma; species Heliosperma pusillum. The sequence goes on along the minus strand of JAIUZE010002993.1, from coordinate 83,055 downwards.
TAGAGAAAAGATGAAGGAGCAACGAGATAGAAAACGACAAGGAATCTCAAGGAGAACACGGGAATAAATAAGGCACGAGATTACAAGAGAGGAGCGCTGAAAATAACGAGGTCAAGGAAGAGACAAAGCAGATTGTAGAGTTATGAAGATATCTGAGTAAGAAAGAAGATACCAGCATGCGATTTCTTAAAGATCAATCTTGACAAAAACATTCAAGAATGGAAATGAAAAGGGATGATGGCACGAGTAAAGGGTTAAGGTTTAATCCACAAAATATCTCCTTTCAGACTTAGAGTGATAGTAAAGTAACTCGTCCCAATAACAAAGGTCTCTTACAAGGGACCCTCGTACCACAAATTATCAAAGTAAGGTACACCTAAATTCGACAAATCAACTACAACCCAATTCGTCTATCCTTTTAATATCACACGGATTCCCAAATGCGGAATTGCAACACAAGCATAGTAACATTCCTTTAGCTCAAATATTCAACACAACCTCAAAGGTTTCAAAAACCAAAAGACTAACAAGGAATTCTTCATACAAATCTCTTTTCAACTCCTATGGCCAACAAGGTAAAACACCATACACAACGTTATCATCAACATCCTAAGGCATCACCGTCATAGCTCATCTAATCAGATCAGATTCCACTGATGCCATAATCCTTAAGTAACATGGTTTAGTCTATCATAACGACTTACTACCTCAACCAAGTCTCCGATATCATGATATAAGATCATATTTTTAAAGTCAAGAATTATAGCCAAGTACTTATTCACCAAGCGTATACTCTAACACATAAACTAGAATCCACAAGAAGTCACTTAGTCTCAAAAGCATTTTACACCTCAAGGCATCATTCAAACTCCTAAGTTCAAAAGATTAAATCGCTAATGGGTTAAGAAGTCTTAGCCCACTCATTCAACCTTACACCATCGAATATTATGAGCTATTTACACACAAGTCATGGCAAGCATTAAGCATTAAAATCATCTGACTTATCTTACCACAATTTCTCAGAGATACAACCAATCACCACTATTGGGTGAATTTAGATCTACACCATTTTTCTCAAAACACAAATTCATTCTAACAAACACTAATATTCCACAAAGTTCAAAGTTCTTCCAACCAAGTATAATATACCACAAACAAATGGGTATATCATCCACAAAATTGTTACAAGAGGAAGGTAAGGATACCAATGGTAAGATGGAGGAACTATCAAGAGTAATTTCCAAGAGGCAAACAAGTTGGAAGAGAAAGAAGCACCTAGATAGAAGAAAGAGAGCATAATACATTAAGGACGAGAGAATTCATAGATGAGGAAGAAATACACTTCAATTAGGCTTGACAATCTTCAAATCTTCGGTAGAGGATACTTCTTCTAGGTAACACAATGATCCACCTTAAGACGGTAGATACAAACAAACATAACATCACTCAACACAATCAACAAACAAGTTAGAACCTAACAAACATCAAGTACACCAAAGACTACCACCTTAGGTCCTTAAGTCTACCCATCTCTCATTTATTATTTCAAGGTCAAGTAGTTTAAGTTTAGGGTTCACGTGTGTGCGTCGGGAGCGATAAAGCTCTGATACCAACTGTGACAACCCTCGCGAATGCGGAAATATAAAACATACAAGCATGTGAATTATATAGCGGAAAATACGGTATTTTAAAAACCTTTATACATGCAAGATAGAAAATACGAGGAGTGTCAAATATTACAAACCCTAATACAAAATACTACAAGAGACGTAGTCTCTCAAAGTGTCAACAAAAGACAAAGTTATTTAGCATCTAGCTAATGAACGTCTAGAGGTGTTTCATCCAGGGACAACGCCCGCTAGCTCACACCCGAACCCAAAATACCACAAGCAAAAAGCCATCCAATCAAGCAACCTGTTCATCCATGAAAAACATGAACGCCACAGTCAGTGGGGAGTAACTCCGGGTTCTCCCAGCCATATCACATTAAACGTACATAGAAGGAAATACAAAAGTAAAGCATGCATATATAGATATACATGTGAGATACGATAAGGATAGATAGACAATTCAATATATAATGATAAGAGCATAAGAGATACAAGTCCGAATCCATCATGTTATACAAAGACTCGGGGAAGACTCTTAGGCAACCGAATACGCTCACTAGGGCTTGCATCTCACCGTTAGCGGTATAAGTTTGATAAGATTGAGACTCGACAAACAAACCATGCCAAGTCATGCGATGATCACAATAAATCCATCATATTATCATCCATTCAACGTACCAATACATTGACGATGCCAAACATGCAATGACCATGAATATAAGTCATGAAATCACGCATCCAAAACCACGACACAAAGACGACATCTCTCACGGTAAATGAAACGCACTAGCACCGTGTACATGGCAAGTATGATTAACAGGCATCCACGGGAGTAAAACCTTCCCTGAACTCATACACGATCAATCCATTTCGTATATGTAGACTAATTTCCTCCTGGTAGCACGACGATAATAATACGGTCCTAGTCTAAACCTGGCCAGACTCTCGTAATAAGACGTGTTCCGATTCGACTTGTTGGTATACGTTTCCAACATCCAACTCAAGTCAAGCATAGACGCTGAGTACCCTCAAAATCCTAAATTCGGTCGCCATTCCCGAAAGAGGCAGAACAGAGCACAAGCCTCAAGCAAAGCGTACGCTACATGCAAATAACACACCTCGCAAGTACACAACATTTGACGGCCGGGTCGATCAACGCATAGCGTTCAACTCCCAACAACGTCGTCGTATGCCCACTAACACATGCATTTAAGCAGTAGGATACCTCTCCGTTCCGACATTCCAGCCTTACGAACGGGAAGGTAGCCAGGGAATGAGAGTACAAAGCACAAGACAAAATAGTGCTCAAACCGTATCATTTGTAAAAATCGACTCAAAGTGGGACATAGCAAAAACCGTCACAAAACATGTATACTAGCGAATGAATATCATATATCCCAAACAACTGAATATATATCACTACTACGTAAATTATACGATCGACGAACCATCACACTATTTTAAATTACGAGTTTTAGAAATTGTAGAACAAAACACAACGCAGCCGTGTTCCCCCGGCCGTTCCTGGAGGCCGGCGGCCGGGACCTGGCCAGGAGCCAACTACACACAAAAAGTCAAGTTTTGGAAACGAACTAAAGCAAGGGTCCACTTCAAACGGTCACAACTAGAGTTCTAGACATGTAAATACATAAATTCCAAGTCTAGGTGATAGCTTATCCTCTTACGGTTCCAACGAGATGTCACAAGCCCAAAACAAGCAAGTAACGAAGGAGATATGATCATTTTACGAAAAGGGGTCAGTGCAGTGAAACTGCACAAGTCACGACCGTGACTTGTATTTCACGACCGTGAGATGTGTGACCAAATCACCCGAGAACCTTCAACATAAATTCAATCCTTTTATTTCCAATTCTCATAATTCATTTCTAATAACTATCAACAGTCAATATTCATCATCAACAATCATCATCCATACATAATCCGAGCTTACTAATCTATTCTAATCGATTGTCTAACATAGAACATGTAAAACCGTAAGATGATATGCGAGTAACCCTTCACCGTTACTTTTCGCGCTTAATTGATTTCTAACCTTCATATCTCCACCCACCAAAAAAAATACAATTAGATTAAAAAGATGAATATCATTCACCTTGAGAAAGACGGATAATTTAAAAAAGCGAGAAAGACGGTAATTTTATTACCAATACGGATAGATGAAGCTAAGAGGGGAAGAATAAGACGAACTTACGCGAATTTGAGCGAGAAACGAATGAGATACGATGATTCAAGGATCGGATGAAAATGGAGGCAAGGGTTTTGGTTTTTCTTAAGGAAGAAGTAAGTTTGATTTGTGTGAATGAAAAATAGGTTAAAGGAGGGAGTATGAGTTGTGTATGAGAAAAAGTCAACAAAAGTCAAAGTCGCCTTAAGACGGGATTCACATGGAATCTCGCGGAAATTCCAAATACGAACTCGGAAATTCTAAATTCGACTCGAAACATTAAATTCTAAATTACAACTTAAATTTGCTGAAAAGTATCCGTAAAATATTTTCACTATAAAAATAGGGTACATTTCCGGGTGTTACATTTTAACCCCCATTTTAGCTCGGTTTTGTATGTCATTTGTGCTTTGTTAAGCCACTTTATGAGCTAATATCGTCTTCTAGGCGAATTCCTATGTTCTAACCTGTTTTGTAGGGAAAGTAACGTTTCTGCGCCCTTTTTCTATATTCTCTAGCATTTTCCTAGAACCCGACGATTTGAAGAAGCAAGCTTGACTACGTCAAAAGCATTTCAAGAAGGTTCACTAATCCAAAAGAGAGAAGAAGTAAAGATGATCTCGCAGTTGTCGGAAGATCGACCAGTTATGCGAAGATTCCATCGCTTTACATCAAACCCTATCAACAAACCCGACTCAAGAGGTCAAGGGGGATGTTGGAAGTCAAGTCATATGCAAGGGGAGATGAAACGAGAGTCAAAGGACCCAGATGACAACTTACCCGATCGGGTAAGTGTGTACCCGATCGGGGATCTCTGCTGCTTCGAGCAAATTGCTTCAACTTCCTTCTTTTGTCCTATATGTTCAATGCTCGACCCCTTCCCCACGAAACCCTAATGCTATATAAAGGATGCTCCAGCCACTCTTCAAAACACATATCTCACAACATCTCACAATCCTTTTCACACAATTCTCTTCTTACATTTCTCTTTAGTTTAGAAATTCTAGTTTAGATCATTTTCCTCTTCTTTTCATCTTTAGTTCTTAGTTTATTTCTGTCCTTTCTACATCAAAACTTTAGCTTAGATCAATAAGAATTTCAATCTTTGTAATCTACTTTGTTGGGTTCAAGTGTTATAATTCAAGGAACGATTATTCTATGCAAGGGATTTCTATTATTGTTATCGCTTTCGTTGTTGATCGTCACCTAGGTATCTCTATTTTATCTCCTGTTTTAAGTCCTTATTGTTTTCTATTTGATTGTTATTTTCCATACATATTATCTTAGATTCATCTTTGTGTTGTTATAATCGTAATTTCATTTCTTAGATTATCAATTAGCGTCGTTATTATCACAACATAAAGAGTCTTAAATTATTGTAAGCATGTCTATCCTAGTTTTCATTATCATCATCATCTTAGATATAAACATTATCATATGTGAGTAGTCACCTTTCTAGGGTGTAGGGTAGCCATGTTAGATTGATTAAAAGATAATGTTAATTGGATAAAAGAAATTGTGCTTTTAAAACATTGTGTCTATGCATGTTTGGACTATAACGATAGTTGACGATTCCTGATCAAAATCATTGACTAGCATGAAATTCTTTTCCAAGGTAGAGATACGAGAATTGAATAGACAAAGCATGACATGGTGGATTAAGACCTAGTAAAGTGCCTAAAAGCCTGCTAGACCATCTGATCTATGATTGTAATGAACACATCATTCTTACGAACTCACAATGAATTATTTGCATGTTCCATATCCAATTGCATCAATATATTAATCTACATGTGTGAACCTACTTCCCTAGATGCTTTTCATTATTGTTAATTCATCATTTGCCTTATTGCTTTCATCTTCAAATGCTTTTATTTTGTTTTCATTTATGCTTTTTTTAGTTTAGACACCATAATCCCAAAACCCAGATATTCGTTAGATAAAACCAAATTGCGAGACATTTCACATTCTATAGGAAACACCATCTCCCTGAGGATCGACCCCTACTTCCCTAATTACATTAATTTGTTATTAGCCTAGTCTGGGTAATTTATCTTTGTATCGGACTCGCGACAAGCACGATCAATTTAATTTTAACATTTTTTATGAGGTAACATTATCCTTTATTAGTGAAACTTCAATTATTATTTGTGTTACTTTAGTCATTTATAGTATAACTTTATGCTTTAGTCTTTCCTAGTGTAACTTCAGTCCAAACCTATGTAACTTCAGTCCAAACCTATGTTACTTCAGTCTTTATCCATGTAACTTCAGTTATATAACTCTTAATTGTGTAACTTTAGTCTAAAATAGTGTATCTTTAGATCTGGAAATAAAAACACCATAAAAAAAATTAAAAAACGAGATTTAAAATAAATAAATAAAAACATAACAAATTTGAAAAAAAAAACAAAAAACATAAAAAAAGAAATGTGTAACGTCAGTAAACAAAATGTGTAACTTCAGTCATTATATGTGTAACTTCAGTAAAAAAAATGTGTAACTTCAGTCATTATATGTGTAACTTCAGTTACAAAAAGTGTAACTTCAGTCATTATATGTGAAACTTCAGTGAAATAACACCACTAACCAAATAAAAAAATTGGTGGTTTTTGAGATCTGAAAAAGTAACCAACATAAAAACATAGATTCAAAATAGATAAATAAAAAGAAAAAAGAAAAAATAACATCAACACGATATATTTGTTACTTTTATATACGATATATGTGACTTTTATATATAAGACGTGTAACTTTAATAGAGAATTTGTGTTACTTTAATATACAATATATGTTACTTTAGTAGACAATATGTGTTACTTTAGTAGACGTACATTTGACCCTCTTTATTAGATCTAAAAAAATTTTTAAAAAAAAAAAAAAAAAAAAAAAAAAAAAACTAAACAAAACACAACACAACAAATCTGATAAAGGAAAAGGAAGGAGGGTGGTGAAAGAAGGGAAGAGGGTCGTGGTGGCCGTGGTGGACAGAGGAGGGCCGTAGGTCGGTTGTGGTTGTTGTGAGGAGGTCGGTTATGGCCGGAGGTCGGTTGTTGTGGCCGTGGTCAGTCGGGGAAAAGGGAGGAGGGTGGTAAAAGAAGGGAGGAGGGCAGTGGTGGCCGTGGTGGACAGAGGAGGGCCGGAGGTCGGTGGTGAGGAGGAGAGGGCCGCCACAAGTGGAGAGGAGAGGAGGGTCGTCGGTGAAGAGGAGAGAAGGGAGGAGGTCGCCGTGGGTGGTGGTCTGGTGGTTGAGGAGGGTCGCGGGTGTTGGTCTGGTGCAGGCAGCGTGTCTGGTGGCATGCGGCGTGGCCTCGTGGCAGGTGGTCTGGAGGCGGCAGGGGAGGAGGTGGTGGGTGGTGGGATTTCTTTTTTATTTTCAGATCTAGTTTTGTTTTTGTGGTGGTGGTTTGGTTGAATGAAAGATGAGTATTATTTTGGGATTTTGAATTTATTAGGGTTTTAGAGAGAGGGTAGATGATAGATATTGTGTTAAATGAGAGAGAAATAATTGAGAGGAAAGCTTATACAATGAATTATGATAGATTAGTGATTAATTAGTGAAAGGTAGAGAGATAGTGGTATTAATGACGTTTTAGGAGTATCAATCTCAACCATTCATTTCCCTCATCCAATGGTCACAAAAAGGACTAAAGGACTCAATGTTTAGAGAAGGACTCACATGATCTCTACTCTATATATATATATATATATATATATATATCTCGAGAGTGAGAGAGAGAGAGAGAGAGATGGGTTCAGGTAAGTCCACAATTTTTTGTGAGTCCCTAAGTCCTTATATAAGCCACTAGATCTTACAAGATTAATGGTTGAGATTAAAAGCAAAAATACACTCATCCACAAGTAATTAATGCTTTCGCTCTCATAATTTCAATTTCCAATTCAACTAATCAATTACTTCCTATTTTTCGTCAACTAATTTATTAAATTACATACTACCATTTATATTTAACTATCAAAATATTGGATTTCAAAAAAACTGAAATTTCATATCCGTGTAAAATGAAAGCGGGTTCGTAAAAGGCTCCGTAAATCTTCATTCGGACTCCGATTATGGTGAAACAAAAGCCTAAATTTATTATTTTTTTGAGCCCGTCGTAATGGTAATGTTTTCGTACACTATTGATTTTTAGAAATTCTGAGTACTGTTAATTACTCGAAATTACACTTTTTTTTTGAAGTTATACCATTTTTGCTTAAAATTACACCACATTTACTTCAAATTAAAACTATTAAAACTAATTTATACCATATCTACTTGAATTATTATTGAATTTAGTCATGTACTTGAATTTGCACAGTATCAATTGAAGTTACACCATATGTACTTAAAGTTACAATCAATTTACTTGAAATTAATTTTTTAAATGTATCCATATACTTGAAATTACACAATTAATTTAGTCGTATAGATGAAGTGGATCATATATACTTGAAATTACACAATATAATATATCCTTTTGAAGTTATACTTAATTTACTTGAAATACACCATATTTAAGAGAAATTATTTAATTAATATACCCATACACTTGAAGTTGCATCCATCTAGTTGAAATTATCTCATAGCAAGTTAAAGTTACAATGATTGTAGATTGAAGTTACACTAATTGTGTATTGAAGTTACACTGATTGTGAATTGAAGTTACATTGTCAAAATGAAATTACACTGATTGTGTATTAAAGTTACAGTAATTGTAAAATGAAGTTTTACTAGTTGTGAGTTGAAGTTACGCGCTATATATTTAAAGTTACACCTTTTAAAATTGAAATTACACAACATATATTTTGAATTTACACTCTTTAAAGCCGAAGTTACACATTTTCAAACATAAATTACACTTTATACACTTAAAGTTACACCATACCCACATAAATTTAAGCTCTTCAAAAGTTAAAGTTACACCATATCCAATTTTCCTGAAATCAACCTGCATAAACCAACTCCTAACTTTTTGAAGGTCGTTCCACCACCATTAACATTCAGCGCGCTTCCACCATGGCTGCCCGGATTCAAGGTCTCATTCCCACTTCAATTTATCCAAAAATTCACCTTCTATCACGGCCATTATCATGTTGCAATGGCGAGTTCAAATCACCATCTCCACTGTGTACAAAATTGAAAATTGAAAATCAAAATCATATAAAAATAGGTGTACAAAGTATATGAACTTACGATGATATAGAGAACAAGAACTGATATCAATTCAAGCAGCAATATACGATGAAGCTTCACTTAAAAAAAACCATACACATTCACAGGAACTCTCACAATTAATCTATTTAAATTACTCTATCAATGATTGATTGAAATGAAAAATCTAATTTGCTATAAAGGAAGGTGACAGGGTTGTCGCTTACCCTAATCAAATATAAATTACCCAGACTAGGCTAATAACAAATTAATGTAATTAGGGAAGTAGGGGTCGATCCTCAGGGAGATGGTGTTTCCTATAGAATGTGAATTGTCTCGCAATTGGGTTTTATCTAATGAGTTTCTGGGTTTTGGGATTATGATGTCTAAACTAACACAAAGCATAAATGAAAACAAAATAAAAGCAATTGAAGATGAAAGCAATAAAGCAAATGATGAATTAACAATGATGAAAAACATCTAAAGAAGTAGGTTCACGCATGTAGATTAATATATTCATGCAATTGGATATAGAACATGCAAATAATTCATTGTGAGTTTGTAAGAATGATGTGTTCATTACAATCATAGATCAGATGGTCTAACAGGCTTTTAGGCAATTTACTAGGTCTTAATCCACCATGTGACAACCCTCGCGAATGCGGAAATAAAACATACAAGCATGTGAATTAATTAGCGGAAATACGGTATGGTGTGTCAAATATTACAAACCAAAGTACGAAATATACTAGAACAAGAGACGTAATCTCTCCAAATGTTATCAAAGTAAATGTGATTAGCAAAAAAGCTAAATAACGTCTAGAGGTGTTTCATCCAGGGACAACGCCCGCCAGCTCACACCCGAACCCAAAATACCAAGCAAAATGCCATCCATGCAAGGAACCTGTTCATCCATGAAAAACATGAATGCCACAGTCAGTGGGGAGTAACTCCGGGTTCTCCCAGCCATATCACCTTAAACGTACATAAAAGGAAATACAAAAGTAGAAGCATGCATATATATAGATATACATGTGGAATACAATAAGGATAGATAGGCAATTCTATATATAATGATAAAAGCATATGAGATACAAGTCCGAATCCATCATGTTATACAAAGACTCGGGGAAGACACTCTTAGGCAACCGAATACGCTCACTAGGGTCTCTTCCCAAAGACGGAATAAACGGTCTTTTCCCAAAGACATTCGGCTTAGAAGTGAAAGAAGGAGAGGGATTATTCATTAAAGCTTCATCCCTAATGGCCTTCATGGAATTCTCGGCCCACAAAGCATCATCATATAAATCCCCAAAGGAAGTAGTATTCCTCCTCACTTTACTTTGAAGTACGACACTGTGTTTGTTACGGTAATAGAAGGCTCGGTCCTCATCATCTCGGATAAGCCTAGGAGCAAAATGAGCAAGCTTGTTGAACTCCGTAGTAAAGTCTTGCGCAGACATGTTACCATGCTTAAAGTCAATAAACTCCTTGAGCCTTTGTTGCTTAAGCTCCTTAGGATAGAATCAACCTTCCACTAGAGCTTTGAAACAAGCCCAGTTGAAATCATCTTCGAGAGTAGCGGTGGCACTAGTAATAGCCCACCAATTATCAGCTTCCCTTACAAGGAAGTGCTTTGCGATCCTCACCTTGTCCTCTTCACGGACTTGGTATAGATCAAACTGCTTCTCCATCTCACGGAACCATTCCGATAACTCTGTAGGGTCCGGCTCTCCACCGTAGGGTATAATCTTACTGCTAGCTATTTGTCCAGCTACCCAAGCGTAGCCTCCCTGATGGTTATCTTCTCTACGAGGGGGAACTTGGTTGGCTTGAGCTAAAGCCGCATCCTGTTGATTCTTCAATACTTGAGTAAGAGCTTCCAACATGACATTCTCTACTACTCGTGGTCTAACCATCTTCATAAGAAACAAAAAACAAATTAAGTTACTCCTATCAATTAGCATAAACAAATAGACTACCAAGTAAAGTCCTTAACTTCTACCCATCTCTCATTTATTATTTCAAGGTCAAGTAGTTTAAGTTTAGGGTTCACGTGTGTGCGTCGGGAGCGATAAAGCTCTGATACCAACTGTGACAACCCTCGCGAATGCGGAAATATAACATACAAGCATGTGAATTAATTAGCGAAAATACGGTATTTTAAAAACCTTTATACATGCAAGATAGAAAATACGAGGTGTGTCAAATATTACAAACCAAAGTACAAAATATACTACAACAAGAGACGTAGTCTCTCCAAATGTTATCAAAGTAAATGTGATTAGCAAACAAGCTAAATAACGTCTAGAGGTGTTTCATCCAGGGACAACGCCCGCTAGCTCACACCCGAACCCAAAATACCAAGAAAAAAGCCATCCATGCAAGCAACCTGTTCATCCATGAAAAACATGAACGCCACAATCAGTGGGGAGTAACTCCGGGTTCTCCCAGCCATATCACATTAAACGTACATAAAAGGAAATACAAAAGTAAAACATGCATATATATAGATATACATATGAAAGACAATAAGGATAGATAGGCAATTCGATATATAATGATAAGAGCATATGGAATACAAATCCGAATCCATCATGTTATACAAAGACTCGGGGAAGACACTCTTAGGCAACCGAATACGCTCACTAGGGCTTACCTCTCACCGTTAGCGGTATAAGTTTGATAAGATTGAGACTCGACAAACAAACCATGCCAAGTCATTCAATGATCAATCATATAATCATTCATCAAATCATACCTACAATACATTGACGACATCTCTCACGGTAATGAAACGCACTAGCACCATGTACATGGCAAGTATGATTAACAGGCATCCACGAGATAAGCATTTCCTTGAACGCATACACGATGACATTTCGTATATGTAGACTAATTTCCTCCTGGTAGGACGACGATAATAATACGGTTCCTAGTCTAAACCTGGCCAGACTCTCGGAATCACATTTTCCGATTCGACATGCGATGACGTTCGCATCCAAGACTCGGTCAATCAATAGACGCCGAGTACCCCAAATTCGGTAGATCAATTCACGAAAGAGGCGAAAAGAGCACAAGCCTCATAACAAGCGGTACGCTACATGCAAATAACACCACCTCGCAAGTACACAACATTTGACGGCCGGGTCGATCAACGCATAGCGTTCGCCTCCCAACAACGTCGTCGTATGCCCACTAACACATGTATTTAAGCAGTAGGATACCTCCCTGTTCCGGCATTCCAGCCTTATGAACGTGGAGGTAGCCAAGGGAATGAGAGTACAAAGCACATACCAAAATAGTGCTCAAACCGTAACATTTGTAAAAACGACTCAAAGTAGGACATATCAAAAACCGTCACAAAACATGCGAATATGGAATCATATAAGTTTAAATATGATAAACATGAACCAATACATGATACATAAGCATTTGAACAAGTTTAGGAAGCATAACGAATAAAAACATAGATCACCCCTCCAAAACAACGTTGTTTGGAACCCAACGAAAACAAGGGTCCACTTCAAACGGTCATAACTAGAGTTATAGACATAAAAATACATAAATTTCAAGTCGAGGTGATAGCTTATCCTCTTACGGTTCCAACGAATGGTCACAAGCCTAAAACAAGCAAGTAACGAAGGAGATATGATCATTTTACGAAAAGGGGTCAATGTAGTGAAACTGCACGAGTCCACCCGAGAACAACAACACCATTTCTATCATTTCCAATTTTCATAATTCACTTCTATCAACTATCAACAATCAATATTCATCATCAACAATCATCAAATAACAACAATCATCATCCATAACATAATTCCTAAACTTACTAATCGTAATCTAATACGAATTCTAGCATATAAAGCATGTAAAACACGTAAATGATATCGAGTAAACCTTCACCGTTACCTTTACGCGTCTTTAATCGATTCTAAACCTTCCTAGTCTCCACCTACATACAATTAGATAATAAAAGATGAATATCATTCACCTTGAGAAAGACGGATAATTTAAAAAGCGAGAAAGACGGTAATATTATTACCAATACGGATAGAGGAAGCTAAGAGGGGAAGAATAAGACGAACTTACGAGAATTTGAGCAAGAAATGAAGGCGTAGTGACGATTTGAAGACGGATCAAAAATGGAGGCAAGGTTTTGGTGTTTATGGTGAGGAAGAAGAAATGAATTTGAGTTGTGGGGGAAAGAATTAGGTTTAGGGAGTATGAGGGAGTGTAAGTAAGGGTGAGTCGGAAAAGTCAACGAAAGTCAAAGGCGGCTCAAAAGTCAAGAAAAGTCAAAGACGACTCAAAAGTCAAGAAAAGTCAAAGACGACTTAAAAGTCAAGAAAAGTCAAAGACGACTTAAAAGTCAAGAAAAGTCAAACTCGCCTTAAGACGGGATTCTCATGGAATCTCGCGGAAATTGCAAATACGAACTCGGAAATTCTAAATTCGACTCGGAAAATTAAATATACGATTAAAACTAAAATTCGCTGAAACGTATCCGTAAAATATTTTTACTAGAAAAATAGGGTACATTTCCGGGTGTTACAGTTGCATAGAGAAACAGAACCTTATACGATATGGTTTTGTCTTTGTAAAGTCAAACTAAGCCATTTGACTAACCTTGGAATCTTAATATTTTGACTGCTATTTATTTTCCCACCATATCAAAGCACATTTATAACAGTCGGATTTTATTTCATATACCATATGGATAGGTAGCGTACCTAATTTATAAGTTATCCGAATAAAACAAGTGCTCAATAATCCTACATTGACCACGAGAACAAAGCGTTTGTGACTCGTGATGCTGTCTTTCAATAAAAAAATACGATTATTTATTAAAAATACAGAGTGGGAGAAATGTTTTAAGAGCCACAAACTGAGCATATGGTCCGGAAAAAGTTTCCTCATTGCTTGTTCAGTAGTTGTTTCTTCGGAACCTGGGAGGTCAGGTGGAATTTTAGCACTCCTTAATAGTGATGAATTCTAATCTATGACTTATAAAAGACTGTTTCTAGTCCCAATTTCTTGCGATGGCTTAGATTCATGCTATTCGTAATGGACTCCATGCGTGATGGTCAGGTATATGACCTGGTAAATTTTACTTGAAGAAGTACGACCTCTTCAATGTAAATTGATTTTTAAGATCGAAATTTGCATGGATGAACAATAAAATGTTTTCAAAGATAAATTGGTAGGCAAAGAGTTTTGCACCAACCTTAATTCTTTGATCCATTCGAATATACTTAGCGATTACAGCATATCATAATAGTATGATGTCAATTGGACCTCAAGAACCACCTTCTTGAATACGATTCTAGAAGAGGTAGTATATTTTATATTCACCTGTGGGTTCGTAGATCCTAACTATCCTAAGTTAATTTGCAAGCTTAAGAGGATGTCTTAAGTAAGCACTAAAGAGTTGGAATTGATGTGTCAATCATGTTATAAAATATTTCTCGATATCTCGAGGAATTATGTTTATACATGAAGTTTAGTGGGAGTAATATGGTTTTCATCAGTCTTATATGTGGAGACATATTGATCATTTTAGATGATGGAAGATTTTGGAGAAGTAGAATACATCTTTTAGATATCTGGATTTATGGAAATAAATCTAAAAGGATATTAGCATTGAGGCAAAATTCTTATATTGATAAGATCTTTGACTAGTTCAAGGAAGTTGAACACATGATAATTGATTCCTTTTGCTTCCACTGCGGGATCAATTATATACGTTGTGATGTATACTCAAACTGACATTTCGCATGCTTTGAGCATGATAAGTCGTTTGCAATCAAATCCAAGTGAAAGTCACTTGATAGCCATAATGAACATCCTTAGTACTTGCGAAGGACTAAAAGATATGTTCCATGTGTTTGGAGTTTAAAATGAGTTGCGTGTAAGGGTTACACAGACTTCAGTTTCAAAACTGATCAAAGTGATTTGAAATCACGAGCTGGCTGTGTTTTATAGAAGATTTATCTGTTGGAAGAGTTCCAAGCAGAAAAGACTATTGGAAAGGTTCCAAGTAGGAGTTACATTTTCAAATATAAATGTCATGTATCCGCTGTAAATGTTCCAGGCAGTTTATCATTGCAGATTTCACAACGGAAATGGAGTACATTGCATCATATGATGATGCATATGAAAGTAGCTTGGATTCGACAGTATTGAAGGGACTAGAAGTAGTTTCTATAGTTGTATATCCTATCCCATGATAATGGTAAAACAGTGGGAGCTACCTTTAGGCCAAGAGTCGTAAGTCTAGATTCAAACCTAGACATGTACTCAGAAAGTTTTATGTAATATGAGATTACGTAGACAAAGAGAAATAACAATCAGAACTAAGGGAAAGATTAGGTATTGCTAATCCATTAGGCATGCCTTTTGCAGGCTGAACATGATTGTCATGTCATTTTAATGGGATTGAAATATGTACCTGAATTGTTAGAGATTATGAGATATGAAATTATTGATAGCGTATCAATTTTTCCAAATATTTTATAATCGCATTCATTGTTAGAGTTTCATTAAAAACTTCTTTAATTTAGTGTGACTAAATTTTAATACTTTGTTTATCCGAATTGGTTGAAAGAAAGGTTGAACCCAATTCAAGTGAACAGAATGAACTTAGTGTTTTGTCCCTAGTCACTCATTTGAGGTGACGTCTCGAAGTGACTAGATTGTAAGTCGATCGATGGTTGGTTCAGCACCATGGAGTCATGGAGATGACTGGTCGTTTACATTGACAGACTGTGGAGACACTCTGTCGGGCAGTGACCATAATAGAATCCCTTATCAAAATTGTTGAAGCCTGGTCGTGGCGGGGATTTCTATTTTATTCCTATGAGTCGATTCTTTAGATTGGCGACCATTTACCTAAGTCGGTGTAGTTTCCGATTGACTTTGGTTTTTGCCTAAGGTCGTGCCGTGAAAGGAGGTCGATGGACATCTTCTGGGTCATGGTGATCTGCATCATACAGTGTAAGATGGATCAACAGGAATTGTCCACCCACGTTGGGTATTAACATCTTCGGGCCACTCGAGGAGAAGTAACTGGAAATGCGTGGCCACGCTCGGAAGAGATCTCTGGTAGATTTTTCGGTCAGACAGTTACTCTCCCAGATCGAGAAAACCACTCTATTTATAATTTTCAATTGCAAGGGCGACCTGTAAGACACCTTGCAATGAGTGGGAGGATGTGACACAAAAGAGAGAAGAGAATCGGTAGCACAAAACTTGTCGAGACAAGTGGAAGATATTGTTGGAGTAGGAGTCCTCCGCAATAGTGTTGCTACATGCACAACTTGTATCGGACAAGTGGGAGATTGTTGGAGTAAGTGTCCTCCACAATAGTCCATTTATATAATAAATCTCATTTGGAATATACGTGGCATGATTAGTATATTTTGATACTCCACGTCAGTTGATTAACGTAAATCGGTAACGCTTGGCTTACTAGAGTTTGACGTTATTGTCGTATGACGGCGGTAATCAACTGATCCCTTTAGGTCACACCTATAGGATGAGACCCAAATAGAATACTAATTATTTGTATACGATACAGTTTAATTAGTGCATTACCTATATTTGATATGTACGTTTCGTTACGAGAGTTATTTATTGGAAATTGAGTTGGGAACTCATTCCACTTAAGTTTATTAGTCAATTATACGATAACTGATTGAATAAATTTTACGTCTTATTTTAATACGATAAAATAAGATTTAATTTAATGATTAATCGTTAATTCATTAAATTAGTTGAGGTTATGCATATATTTTGAGGTAGAGGTAATTAGTTAATTATATTTACAAAGAGTTGTAAAATAAATTAACTGGACATTGTGGGACCCAATATATATTGATATAATGGTTAAAATATTACTTAAAAGTTAAGTACATATTGTTCATTAATTTAAGTCATATAATTGTTATATGATCAAATTAACACTTAATTATACAAGATAATTAAACATATGATTATAAGTATTTGTGGGACAAATATCCAAAATCAAAATAGACCACATTTTGCTAGTGGAGGCCAGATATAGTACTAGTGGAGATCAATGATGATTGTTCTCATCTTATCCTACACTCCACCTTATGTTATGACTTGTATGACACATGATCATTATCATTATACAATCCCATAGACTACCATTATGCATGTGAATAAAATAAGAAGAAAATCAGCCATAGTGCCATATAATGGGCACTTGTTGTAACACCCGCAAATGTACCCTATTTTTATAAGTAAAATATTTTACGGATACTTTTCAGCGTATTTTAGTTTTATTTTAGAATTTAATGTTCCGAGTCGAATTTAGAATTTCCGAGTTCGTATTTGGAATTTCCGCGAGTTTTCAAGTAAAACCCGTCTTGAGCCGTCTTTGACTTTTTCTTGACTTTGGGCCGTCTTTGACTTTTGTTGACTTTTTCCACTCACTCTCTTCATATACCCCCTTTAACCTAATTTTTCCTCACAATTCATTTCTTTCTTCTTCACTAAGAAACACCATAAAACCTTGCCTCCATTTTTGATCCATCTTCGAATCATCACTACGCCTTCATTTCTCGCTCGAATTCACGTAAGTTCGTCTCATTCTTCCCCTCTTAGCTTCCTCTATCCGTATTGGTAATAAAATTACCGTCTTTCTCGCTTTTTAAATTATCCGTCTTTCTCAAGTTGAATGATATTCATCTTTTATTATCTAATTGTATGTAGGTGGAGATTAGGAAGGTTTAGAAACCGTTTAAAGACGCGAAAAGGTAACGGTGAAGGGTTAATCGATATCATTTACGTGTTTTATGTGTTTTCTAGGCTAGTAATCGTATTTAGATTATGGTTAATATGCTTAGGACTTGTGTTGTTGTTGATGGATGTTGTTTGTTGTTAATTGATATGAGAATTGATGATTTCTGATGATAGATGATATTTGTGTTATGCCTTAGTGAAATTGTGGAGATTTGTGTGACTCGTACCTGTCCGAATAGGACGCAGGCTGCGTCGTGGTGATGCAGGCTGCGTCACACGCTGCCAACAGAAATTTTCCTGCACTGACCCTTTTCGTAAAATGATCATATCTACTTCGTTACTTGCTTGTTTTGAGCGTGTGACATCCCGTTGGAACCGTAAGAGGATAAGCTATACCCACCATTTAGAATGTCTGCATTTGCATGTCTAGAACTCTAGTTATGACCGTTTGAAGTGGACCCTTGTTTTCGTTGGTTTCCAAACAACGTTGTTTTGGAGAGGTGATCTATGTTTTTCTTCATTATGATTCATAAACTTGATCTAATGCTTATCTATCATGTATTGACTCATGTTTAACATATTTAAACTTATATGATTCCCTATTCTCATGTTTTGTGACGGTTTTTAGTATGTTCCCACTTTGAGTCGGTTTTTACAAACGTTACGGTTTGAGCACTATTTTGGCTTGTGCTTTGTACTCTCATTCTCTTGGCTACCTCCATGTTCGTAAGGCTGGAATGTCAGAACGAGAAGGTATCCTACTGCTTAATTGCATGTGTTAGTGGGCATACGACGATGTTGTTGGGAGGCGAACGCTATGCGTTGATCGACCCGGCCGTCAAATGTTGTGTACTTGCGAGGTGGTGTTATTTGCATGTAGCGTACCGCTAGTTATGAGGCTTGAGCTCTTTTCCGCCTCTTTCGTGAATTATCGACCGAATTTGGGGTACTCGGCGTCATGTGTAAGACCGAGTCTTGGATGCGAAACGTTTATCGCATGTCGAATCGGAACACATTATATTCCGAGAATCTGGCCAGGTTTAGACTAGGACCGGATAATTATTATCGTCGTGCTACCAAGAGGAAATTAGTCTCCATATACGAAATGTAGCATCGTGTATGAGTTCAGGGAAATGCTTTATCCCGTGGATGCCTTTTAATCATACTTGCCATGTACACGGTGCTAGTGCGTTTCATTTACCGTGAGAGATGTCGTCTTTGTGTCGTCGTTCTTGAATGCGTGATTTCATGATATTATTCATGGTCATTGCATGATTGGGCACCGTCAATGTATTGGTTCATGAATGGATGATAATATGATGAATTTATTGTGGTCATTCGCATGACTTGGCATGGTTTGTTTGTCGAGTCTCAATCTTATCAAACTTATACCGCTATCGGTGAGATGTAAGCCATAGTGAGCGTATTCGGTTTCCTAAGAGTGTCTTCCCCGAGTCTTTGAATATCATGATGGATTCGGATTGGTGCCTCTTATGTTCTTATCATTATCTATAGAATTGCCTATCTATTCTTATCGCAACTCACATGTATGTATATATATGCATGCTTTACTTTTGTATTTCCTTATATGTACATTTAATGTGATATGGCTGGGAGAACCCGGAGTTACTCCCCACTGATTGTGGCGTTCATGTTTTTCATGAATGAACAGGTTGCTTGCATTGGATGACTTTTTGGATATGATATTTTGGGGTTCGGGTGTGAGCTAGCGGGCGTTGTCCCTGGAAGTTCACCTCTAGACGATTTTAGCTAGTTTTGCTAAACACTTGTTCTTTGTTAACATTTTAAGAGACCCCGTCTCTTTGTTGTATTTTCTTACTTAGTTGTAATATTTTGACACTCCTCGTTTATTACTTGCATGTATAAAAGTTTTTAAAAATACCGTATTTCCGCATATCTTTTCACATGCTTGTATGTTTTATATTTCCGCATTCGCGAGGGTTGTCACACTCGTCCCGTCTCGTCCTTGTCTTGGCATATTTCCTATAAAATGAGACAGAGTGGCAAAATACAATTAACTGACGCTAAAACTGAATTAAATAAGCCCGAAATATAAGGGAATAAATAGAAGAATTGGTCCAAAATAATCTTTATCAAGTATAAAAGCCAAAAAATCTAACCTAAGAGTTTTTTTACCTCATAATTCTATTTTCCTAAGGCTCTATATATTCTTTAAGAGAGAAAGTGCTTTAGTCTTCATCAAATCAATTTAGGGGGATTTCTTCGTGCATTCTAACCTAATCTACTTCTTGGACTTATAAGCAAAAACTGATTTCAATTACTTAGTTGATTGCCTCTCCCTCTCTCTCTCTCTTAAGTTCAATGGATTTATGTTAGGATTGTCTTATTGATTTAGTTATGCCCTAGTGTCACGGTCCGGTGCTTTTGCCGAACCGTGGTGCGTACCCTTACCCTACTATTAGGCAAGAATACAAGCAACGAAGGGACTCGTGCTAGTGAGGGATCGCCCATTAGCACGCTATTCGGGACTCAGGGTGTCTGTCGGGAAACTTAGTCACCATTATCAACGTTTTGACACACGAAAGCAATAAAAGTAAGCAATACAATTATTGAAAGCAAGAGACAAGCAACATCAAGCTTCAAGATGAGAAATGGTTTTGAATGACTAGCACCTCTCATAGAGGCTTATTTTATAGTTTCATTCTCATAGTTGTAAACATTACCTGTGCAGAATAGGGATACGTTTTTTAAAAGCCTAAAAACATTCTTAAACATAAAACTAAGCTCCAAGATTCGACACGCATGAAGTAATCTTGAAGTACTACATGAATATAAAAACAAAAATGAAAATAAATAAAAGTATGAAGGAAATCTAAGAGTTCGAAGTGATCGGACCTCGCGCGTAAAAATGGAGGATTTAGCGGATCCTTACACCTAGGCTCCTAACCCTAAAAATTGGGGGAGGGTGATTTGGGGAAATTAGTAGATACATTATATAAGAGTAGTTAGTAGAAGTAATTATTTATGTAATTATTGATTGCAGCTGACGGATTTGCAAATGATCAAATACTAGTTGTTATTTGATTATACTTGGATTGTTATTCAGGTAGGGATTTTCCTTGCTCGTCTTTTGGGTTGTTTTGCTTATTCTTTTTGACAATTATGTGATAACGGATGATGGAACATTGAGTTTTCATTGTTATGCGTATTGTGAATCTTGTTTGGTAGTGTAGTGTTTCCGATTGGATCCGAGCCTATTGAGTATTGTTGTGTGCCGAAAGTGAAGGGATGCTCGCTGTGCTAATGTGTAATCAACACGAGTAGTTGATTCTGCCGCCACTTGATCATGGACTAGCCAGCACGAACACTTCTCTTAACTAGACATCTTGTGTCCGATAACATGTACAATCTTCTTGGGTGCCTTAAAGACCTTGATTTCCTAATCTACTCCTAGCCCCCCTTTTGTTTCGGTTTGTTTACAAATAGCTCTCTTTCATTTTGAGCCTATAAGCTCTAGTTATTGATCCCATGATTGGTATTGGTTCAAGACAAATAAAGAAATTTAGACACGGTTTTATAAGTGTTTGACACGTTTAGGTGCGTATTCGACGAGTGTCGGACACAAACACTCATCGGACACGTGCCTAAACGTGCCAGACACTCATAAAGCTATTTGTAACTTTCTTCACTTATTTGGGCACGTGTTTGACGCGTGTCCATGCTATTCGAGCACGTGTTCGACGTGTGTCCATGGTATTTTGACATCATTTGGGATGAATGATGTTTTTTAGACGAGAAATGATTTGTCAAAAAAGACTGATTAAAAGGATGGGTTTGTGCGGAAAATAAAAATGAATTATAGTCAAGGCCAAGTTTTACCTTCACTAATTTAAACTTAATATCAAATATTTTTTGAAAAAATCGAACATTTATTACTGTAAATATATATTTTATTAAGTCTCAATATCGTGACCCGTGTCCTAAATTTCGTGGGATGGCGTGTCACGTGTCCTTGTCGTGTCCGTGTCTGTGTCTGTGTCCGTTTTGTTCTTACCTAGATCATGGATGCCACCTTAGAGTTCGCGTCTTTGGAACCCACCCTTAAAAGGGAGTGCACATTCAGAATTGGGGATATAAGTGTTGATATTTGAGATTATATTGTAATGTTGAGAAAGTAGATGAGAATGTCGATTCCTATTATATATTATCGTTGTCAATTATGAGGTTTTGCTTATTGTAGTATCGATTATCTCTACTCATCCAAATCTTTTAAAATTGGTGGTCTGTTATGACTCTTTTATTATTTCCATTCAAATGAGGGCTTGTGAATCTTGTAGGTAATTGAGTTGATGCTTTTAGTTGTTAGATGCATGATCAGGAAGAGTGGTCGTAGGACCAGTTATACTTAGTTGTCGATTTTATATTTAGGGGTATTATTAGTTGATTTAGTAAACATTAGCCATATTAGTTAATTACTCTTATATCAATTGGGGTTGTAAGACGATTCCATTGGTTAATGAATAAAGCATTTAATTAAATTTTTCTTTTGTTTTTGGTTATGATGGTCACCCGCTTGATTTTACGAGATGGTAACACCTTTATTTATCCGGAAAAGTCTAGTTACAAAGTGATTATAGTGTAAACGATTTTAGAGTCAAAAACCAATGAACCTAATGAACGTGGGTATTTAATAAAATGAACCTCAGTAATAGACTCCTAGGAGCCCCCTTAATATATTTCGGGAGACATCCCCTATACCGAACCTAGGCCGTCTCGGCCTCGAACCGGTAACCATATGGTGGGTAATGAGTGTGGGTCGCATATGAATGTGCTGTTTGTGTGTATTGATTGTTAGTGATTAATTATTATGGATTTGATTAGTTGTGATTATAGTATTGATGCTGATAATATTGTGTTGGGATGAGCATGAATGGGTTAATATATGGAAATATAAGAAAATGAGCAGTTCGTTTGAATGTTATAGCTATAATGTAGATTTTGTATAAACTATTCGGCAAGAATCACCCGACTCAATCGAGTAAATACAATGTACTCCATTTAGAATAGAATATGACTTATACGTAAGAGATCTCATTTATTTTCTTATCTTCTATCCAAATTCAAAAATCCACTACAAATAAGGTCATACTTGTGAGATTTTACATGATTGATGTATATATTAATGCAAATATGTTACAATATATATGGAAGATGATACACTTATACACTGTGTATGACATTTTCCATACACATCCAATTGTATAATGACATGTGGAATTAAAAATTTTCATTTAATTTATTTAAATAAGGTTAATCTAGTAATTACGTTATTAGTGATTATTAATTTCCTTAATTCAAGTAGTTATTTTAAGAAGTTAGCATAAATCTAGGATTTCTACAATAACTAATTTATATTTTTAATCAATTACGATTTTTAAAAAAGGAAACAAATCATGTCAATATACTTGTTAAAAGGTAATATGTTCATGATGCTAGAAACTAAAATAGGAAGTTTTATTATTTTGTTATTGTCTGTCATATTCAAAATTAATATATTATATTCCATAATCCCCTATATTCTAAAAGATTAACATATCTCTCAATTTTCCCGCTCAGTTTTCCCCCCTTAGAGAATCTCTACTATAAAATATTTGTCTTCTAAATTGATCTGACTATCCATATTTAGTCTTATACAATATTTACATTCTAATTAATATATATAAATGAAACTGAAAATAAAAAAATAACGAAAGTAAATAAGTTAAACTGGAAAAAAAAAATTAAAGTATATAAATGAAATTAAAAACGAAAAATAATCAAGTTATATAAATAACTAAATAAAATAAAATAATCATAACTTTCTTACTTGAATTAAAGAAACTAATAACCATCCTTAGTCAAATGACTAATTTACCCTTAGTCAAAATAATTAATTGAAAAATAATAAATCCACATGTCATAATATGGTTAGTTGTGTATGAAAAAGTCATACACATTGTGTATGTGTAGCCTTTTCGAATATATATAGTGCAGTAATATGAAGAGCTTCTATGCCTAATGCTCAAGTCACGAGAGTACAATGATCAACAACCAAAGATTACAATAATATTGTTAGCTAAAATAGAGGATACACTACCACTGATTACGGAGAGAGTAAGGGGGAGATAATTACAAAAAATAAAGGAATATTAACATATGCTAAGTAATATTCTTGACACGTTCCCGCAAGATGGACGGTCAAAGAGTGAAGCTAATCTTGGACACGAGTGAGTGGAAGCGAGTATTCGAAAGGGGTTTGGTGAGGATGTCAGGTAGCTGATCGTCACCAGAGACGTGTTGTACGCGAATAGTGCCAAGCTGAACCTGTTCACACACAAAGTGAAAAGCCAACGCAAGATGTTTCATACGAAAGTGAAAGATTTGGTTGACGGAGTAGTGTGTGGGGCCAAGATTATTACAATAAATGGTTGGCGGTTTTGAGATAGCAATGTCGAGCTCAAACAACAGAGAACGAAGCCAAACAAGACCTCGGCAATGGTGTCAGCAACGGCTCGAAACTCTGCCTCGGTGTATGAGCGAGATAAGGCTTGTTGCTTCTTGGAGGACCATGAGACGGCGTTTCGACCAAGTTATTGTTGATCAAAATAGGCTTTCTGACTATACAAAACCTTGATAGGCTATCGCACACCTAATCAAAGATAAATATCCTAGACACAAAATCACAAATGAATGTAGTAATAGGGGTCGAACACAAGGAGACGGGAGTTGTTATATAATTTGTTATGGGGTGAATTCTATCAAAGTCGGTTATCGATTGGTTTGGTTGGGTTTATGTAACAACAATAATAATAAAGGAAGAGTCTAGGAGTTCGGGTTACACATGCAAATTATGTAAATGCTCAAGTCAAACTAGGAAATTGATAATAACGATAATTGTTTAGGCTAAAGACATCCATCTCTCGATATTAGTGTCAACCATAGATCGGGTCCTAACGAACTCTCGCTTTGGCTAGGTCGATCTACTAACACATGTTTAGTCTAATTCAATTCCGTGCCTCTCGACTTATAGAAAGAATTAACGAATTTAATCAAGGATTGTGATCAATAATCAAAGACTAACAATATAATGGAAGCATGTGATAGAAACAACTATTTGATATCATAACATCTCATTTCAACAATTGCAAATATTATTTATGCATCGCTTCCCTAATTCCCTAGACAAAGTAACTACTCTTGCATAATGATAACTAATCTAATAACAAATGATAAAGTAAACATGATAACTAACTAATAATGGAAATGACAAAGTAAATAACAAAACAATAAAAGAAATAAAATTACCTCAACAAAGAAAATAAAACTTGGAATTGAAGAACACAATGGAACCAAATAACTTGCAAATGAACTTGTAATATAAATCGAAATCCTTAAAGGAATTATTTGTAATAACTAATGGAAACTAAACTATTCTAAACCTAATCTAATGACTAATGATATTATGTAAAAGAGTGTTTTTAGAGTGTAGAATATTTTCCAAGATGATCCCCTAATGACGGATTAAGGCTCCTATTTATAATAAAATAGGAGCATAACGTAAACACCTAGGGGAGTCAAACCTTGATCAGGGAAAGGTTGTTGGAGTAAGTGTCCTCAACAATAGTGCGACCATATAATTAAATCTCAATAATAATAATACAAAGGGATGACAAATATTATAGTCAACTTGTCAACATTAATCGGTATCGATACTGTCGTACGACGGTGGTGATCAGTTGATCCCTTGAGGTCACACTATGAGACGAGTCTTATAGATTTGATGACCATTTAGTTTGTTTAGTAGTCGATTTGTAACTTTAACTCTTCCGCTTTAATAGTTAGTTATTAGCTTGTAAGATTGTAAGACGATAATCATTATGTAATAAAGTATTTTTATTACTCTTATAATTGTTGTTTTGATATGTACTATCTCGGGAAACCGAGATGGTAACTCTCTTATTTATCTGGGAAGGTCTAGCTAAGGCTTCTGGATAAATGGGGGTGTTACACTAAATGCCATGAATTGACTTAGTTAAGGCAAAATCATGACCAACACGACCCAGATTGACCCGACCCAAAATGACCTGGCCTAGAAAATGACTCGATAAGATGTTGATCCAAAATGATTTGATCGTGACTCGAACCATATGAATCAATCAAAAGCATGTCTTCCCGATTTTTAAGCATAACAAATGAACTTTCAAATCTTGGTCGCTCCTTTCAAGCTGAGAACATTGTCCGTAAAATTTTAATAAGTTTAACCAAGAGATGTCTAGCTAAGGTGACGGCCATTGAAGAGGGCGGAGACTTAACCACTCTCACCTATGAAGCCTTAACGGGATCTCTTATGGCACACGAAATAGCTCTTGATGATGCCGAAGAGAAACCCTAGGCTAAGGGCTTGGCTTTGAACGCTTTCTCAAGTGATAATGAAAGTGATCTAAAATAATCAGAAAAAAAAATCAAGGAAAGTTCGATAAATTCACATCGAAGAAATATGCTCCTTCTTCATTTTCATCTTCCTCATCTTGTTCTATGTGTAGAATGGTTTGCTTTAGGTGTGGTGATCATGATCACAAAATTAAGGATTGTCCCAAATGGGAAGAGGAGAAATCCAAGGATAAACGTGAAAAGAAAACGCAAGAGTACAAACGTGCAATGGTTGTTGCAGTTTGGGGTGAATCCGATTCTGAGGATGAACCCATGAAAGATGAACTAAAATAACAACTTTGTCTCAGATCTACCATCAAACCACTGCCACGACGCAAGACTTATGATAATTCTCTTAGATGTCTCATGGCTCACTCAAATGCTTCCGATAGTGAATATGAAGACGGAGAAAGTCTCTCTAATCTCAAAATTCAAAGTAGGCCTTTATCTAAGGACAAAACTGTGAGATTATTTGATGAGACTTTGGACACTAGTTATGAACAAAATAAGCGTCTTGATGCAATGCAATTTGAAATAGAATATTCATTTAACTAAGGAATTAAACAAAATAAAATGTATGCATGACAAATAGAACAGTCAACCAGACTGTTCATTCTGAACTTACTGCTGAAAACGAGTCACTTGTAGCAAGATTCATGTTTTAACTAAGGAATTGAACAAAATAAAATGTATGCATGCTAATAGTTCAAATACTTATTCTGATATCCATGCTAGATTTGATAGACTAAATATTGACTATGATATTCTTCTTGACAAGAAAACAAAATTACTTAGGAAAATTGAATATCTTGAAACTGACCTAAGTAATGCTCGAAATGTTACTGCTAAATAGGAAGGGAGTAATACTATCCTTGACTTTCTAGTTAGTCAATATTGTAATTCAAATAAGCTTGGATTAGGATATGAGTCTTGTACAAACCCTAAACAAAATGGTTCTCAATACCGTACGGTTTAGGTTCCTGAATAGAAATTGAACACTCCTCCTAACTGTTTAAATCAGTTAAAATCTGGTACAGCTTGTTTCAAAAAAAGTGAGCCCTATGAACGAGAATTTTGTAAGCGTAAATATGTGGGCCTACCTGAATACATCTTATGCAAATTTTGTGGGAGAACAAGACACGTATTTAATGCTTGTAAAAAGCGGTTAAGTTACTTTGAACAAAATTGTAAAATTGTCAAGAAAGTGTGCATCCGAAAGGACTTATTAGCACAAGTGACTAACCAACCGGGACTCAAGTTAATTTGGGTGCCCAAGTCCAAAGTATAATCTGTTTTGCAGGCTAAAGTGAGAGGGAGCAACATGCATTGATCAAAATAAACTTCGTTGCTCAAGGTGCATATGGAAGATGTCTTTGACCTCTCACATAGAGCCTACAAAGTGGAGGTGTGATACATAAATTGGTAAGGTGTTTCAAGTTTATTCACACTTTAAGAAAGAATGGTAAGAAATTTTCAACTCCTAATCTTAATATTAAACAATTATCATGGGAAGTATAAAAGGGTAGTTGGTATGTATATTCTTAAACTCTTGGCTTACTACCTACTATGTTATATTCTTCATCTTAGTTATAAATATTTATCTAACATCATTAAGCATGTGTGCAGATGAAGAAAAAGAACAAGAGATAGCCCACGAGAACTTGATGAGCAAAATCAAAAGCGTGTTAAACAGTCCACTAAACTCTTCTAATGGAAGCTATGTCAATTTTAGGAGGTACAGAACAGTCAATGACCCTGTTGAATAAGACATCTGACAGTTCAGAGGGATGAAATAACACAGATGAAGAACACGAGCTAAATAAATTTGAACTGAGTAATTGGAACAACGATCAAAAGATAAT
The DNA here is from genome assembly GCA_022085475.1 of Heliosperma pusillum. Lineage (NCBI taxonomy): Eukaryota > Viridiplantae > Streptophyta > Magnoliopsida > Caryophyllales > Caryophyllaceae > Heliosperma > Heliosperma pusillum. Next base: position 55,023 of record JAIUZE010002993.1, on the reverse strand, counting down.
TCGTCAAATGAACCAAAAGAGTAAGACAACAATTACGGGATTACGGTATGATTATTATTTCTATGCCTATTCGTTGTGATAACATGGGTGCAATCAATACTTCATAAAATCATGTTCAACATTCTATGACAAACTTTCTTCGTGACATGGTAGAAAAAGGGAACATTTGCTTAAACTTTTGTAAAACCGAAGATCAATTATCCGACTTTTAACTAGACCCTTAGCAAAGGAACAATTTGAGAAAATTTGATTGGAATTTGGTCTATTAAACTGTCGCTCGTAGTTAATGATCCACTAAACTTTTCCTCTATGATTGACTAGAAAAAGAGTCGATGTGTCATTAAGTTGGTAATTCTCCATTAGTTATGGAACATGGTTGTAGTTTGCCTAGTCTGGTCCTCTTCTCATAGAATTAGTAACGGGTTTGACAATTCGGCGTTTGTGCTTAACTTACATATCCACTTTGTTCTCAAATAAAGTCAAAATCCAAATAACCCAAAAATAAGCCAAAACAACCCAGAACTTACTAAACCAAAATTGGACATTCCTCTACACTGTTCAGTAGAGAACTCAGAACCCAAACCTTGTTTTACCAAAACCTATATACAATAGACAGGAAGCACCAAATCAATATGACTACTCATTTAACTTACTAGCCATAACTAATTTATACCTTCACCTATAATTGATTTTGGTTCGAGTATATTGCTCCTGAGTTTCTTTTCTTCGTGAAATATTAAAGAGAATAATGATATTTTCACGTGTTTTCATTTTGTACTTTCATAAGGGATTTTTTATGGTGCTATAATTTTTTGATGAAGATTCTCATTACAATAAAAGTTTTTATGAGAAATGAGTAAGTGCTCAAAAAAATGATGCAAAAAAAATGATGAGAAAGAAAAAAAAATGAAGAAAGACGGAAAAAAAGAACCAAAAAGAAGAAGAAGAAGAAGAAGAAGAAGAAGAAGAAGAAGAAGAAGAACAAGAAGAACAAGAAGAAATATGAGCACTATGTAATGATTTAGTTACTCGTTAATTTCAAATCTCCTACGTTTTTCATGTTTTTCAAAACTTCACATGCATGTGTCTTGATCTCTTTTGTTATAAAATTCTTTCACGGAATTTAGATATCTCATGTACTATTTATACTCATACTCAAAGTCAATTTTAACTTAATCACATTAACGTAAGCCCTTCATTACCCTTCATAAACTTGCCCTCCCTCGACCTATCCTTTCAAATCAGTCTAACCCATCTATTTCCTATTCTATTTTGTGGATGTGTTTGTATATGGTGCTCTCGTTGATTGTTTTGAACTAATAATTATGATGTCTATGTGGACTGTGTATTGGTAGCTATTTCCTTGTCTTTGTGTCAATGGGTGTGCGTTGACTATTTTGGCTATCTTTCTCTTTTTGATGATGTCAAGAGGGGGAAATAGTGGTGGACATCGTACATGTTGGATCTCGTACCTAATAGTTACTAATCTTTAGACCTTTGATTATGAAGTTTTCTCTTAGCGTTTCGAAAAACTAATTCAACTATGCTGATCTTAGACTGTTTCCTAATTCTATCAATTGTCATGATTATTCTTCTCTTACTAATCTTGTGTTGAGGGAGAACTTGTCACTAAGGACTTGCCATCATCAAATGAGAAATTTGTTGAACCATGTTTGTTGATGATGACAAGTTCGTGCTACTTGTCGTTTAACGTGTTTGATTGCTTTGTGCATGCCTAGATACGTTATTCACATAATGCAAACGTTGGAATGAAGCTTGATGATTAGTGAAGATTAGTTCTAGTCATTTGTCGTGTGTCTAGATGGTGTAAAGATGATGATCTTAAGCATAACTCGATTTGGTTTTTTTGAACAGTCTCACAGAATGTTTAAGTCGGGTCTGATTATTGAAATAGAAAAACACTACACTGCATATTGTTTACAAAATATTCTGTGAGATTTGGAAAATATTTTCTAAAAGAATTTTATTTTGAACAATATTCTAATATCTATTAAACATCTTTCAGTTGGAAGTTATTTTCGAAAAATTATTTAATTAGAAGATTATAAAACTTGTCTTTTATAATATTTTTTCCTTATCTTGTGAGACTCTCTCAATCACTTCTTTCTATATATTTGGGATTCTATATAAGAATTAGATAACTCGCCAATTTGTGCTAAAACGTCAATTTGAAAAAATAATCGAGCTTTGATTTTATTTTCTGAAAACCTTTCTTGCAAAACTTTTGTGAGTTGTGTCTTTCTTTTCGAGTTGCTGTAGATCATCTATCTTCTAAGGATTTTGTTCTCCATTGTTCAAAGTTGCGAACCATATAAGGAGACTAAAGATTTGTAATTTTCAAATTTGCGAGATAGATTATTGAGGTATGGGGTTGATCTCGAGTCGCACGATCGGGTTGATCGTGGGGGTCTTCTTTGTAATCAAGTGGATTTATAAGGAAGACATTAATAAGAAAGATAGTCGACGTAGACCTTTAGAGATTAGGTCAAACCACTAAAAATTCGTTGTGTTATTATTTTTGTTTGATCGTTATTTTGTTTTCTCGTATTTCGATTCATTCACAAATCTGTTTGAATCAGTATCGCACAATTTGCCCGAGTGCTGATTCAAAACCGATAAATTATGAGTTGTGTGTTTAAAGTTTTACAAGATACTTAATTCACGCCCTTCTCCTCTTAAGTATAGGATCCATAAACTCAAACTGACCCGACCCCATTAATCCATTTGCCACCATAAGTAGAATACGGGTCGGGCATGTCGGGTCCAGGGTTGGGTCATACGGGGCGGGTCAGAATACGGGTCGGGTCGAATACGGGTCGGGTCATACGGGTCAGGAAAAACTGTAGAACGATTTTTATTTTATCATTTTTTAGCCGAAAAATCATACTTTTTAAAATAAAATAACATTTAATATTAATAATATAGTTGTATTCATTACTCATCGCACTTATATTTAGAAATTTATAAAATTAAAGTTATTATAATAATAATTTTATTATTTAATCCTATCAAAGTTATATAAAATTATTTTTTTAATTATTTTTTTAATTAAAATATTAAAATAATTATTTTTCAATTTATATTTTCGAATATAATATTAAAATATTAATATTATAATAATATTCTTCATTTATCTTTGACCCAACGGGTCAAACGGGTCGGGTCGGGTCGGGTTCAACCCTAAAAATAACGGGTCATTTCGGGTTCGGGTCATTCCGGGTCGCGGGTCAAGATTAACGGGTCTTTGACCCTAAATTACTGGGTCGGGCGGGTCGGATTTTCGGGTCGGGTCAAGTTTTGACAGCTCTAACCACAAGCCTCCCATATCATTAACAAGCACTTCAGTTGTGAGCTTAAATTTATGTTTATACAGAAACAAAAAAAAAAAAGGGGGGGACGCTCAGTGACCCAACTTCTATTGTTTATTAAAAAAGATGATTAATATTTTACGCCGAAACAAATTATAAATAACAAAGGAAAAAAAAACAAATGTTACAAAAAAAACTATTCATAGATAAATACCATTGCGTTAAGTTATTGTCCACAGCAGAATGCATGTCATTTTAAATTGAAGCAATGTAAGGACAACAAAGTACTACTACTAATGTAACCACTATAACAAATATACAAAAAATTAACAGTTACTTTAGGTGGATTTTCCACTACGACGACAACGTAAATCACGTGGTTTGCTATCGTAAAGCCCTTGACGGAATCTCCCGGTTGGATGCAAAATTTCCCCGCCACACATCTTACAAGAAGTGGTTCTTTTGGAACCTGTACAGAATCAAACAAAATTTGTAACCAATAATTTCTTGTATTAATGTTGAGTTTATCATGGGCCTTTGCGTCATTAATCATAGTTCATAGAGGAAATAAAAAAGCTAAAAGAAAAAAAGTTAGCGAAAAAAAAATGTTAGCGAACCCATCAATAGATTAGTAAACTAAGAAAATAGGGATGTTAATGGCTCGCCATTTATTAATGACACGGTTTTAAGCCCGTGAAAAATGCACAAGCTTTGGTGCTTACACATGTTTTATATATAATACTAAATGTAATATTGCAATGTATAAGGAATAATATATTGCTAAATTTTCAAGCATTATTTTCTTGTGACCCTGGAAATCGTCAAATCGCGACATGCTCAGAATTATCGGAGTCCGATAGAGTTAGTGTTATAATAATTTTTTTGACAAAAAAATTCAGGTAACTTTTTTTTTTGCAAGTGTTTGGCAAATAATTTATGTGCTCAAAACACTAAATAAGTTAGCTGAAATGAAATGCCACCTAATATAGCATTTGAGATTTCAGTTACCTGATTCTAGTTTATATTCCTTTTTTACACTGCTAATCTATAATATACCAAATAATTATTATGGAGTGTATCATCATACGTCATTTCACCAAAATAAGCTACATTTACGAGTCGCTCTAGGCTTTCTTTGAGACTTTTGTGAGCGAATTTTCTTTTGTCCACTTTTTCCTTGTTTTTGTCCCTACGTCGAGGCTTCTATAACACTTTTTCTTCTACATCTTTGATTCTTTTATCTTTGTTTTTGTCATGACGGAAAGAGGAGCGACTACGGCAAACACTGATGATGATCATGTGGCTTTCGACTGGGATGAGCAAGTCAAAACAAAGCAACGTAAGCAAGGACGCTAATAACATCTTGCTTGATGGGATTATTACAGTGGGGCAGGATGTCGGTAGGACGGAGGAGCTTGTTGGGTCAGATGGAGGTAATAGGCAGTGCGATGGGAGAGATACAGGATGCTAATTACTCAAATAGTGCTATGTTTCCTACCAATGTTGTTGAGGGAAGGAAATAGAAAAGAAAGCAAAGGGAGGATAACAAAGGAGCAAGGTGACAAAAAAATGTTAATAAGTTTGGGAAGAGGTGTAGGGATATTGAGTTGGATCACTATGCAGTGAATGCAATGCGTCAAAATGAAAACTTTGAACCCCTTTATGCCATTATGGGTGACGCGGTAGAATCTCAATGGGGATGGAAAGGGGGTGGTGTCTGCAATGATAACAACGAGGCCTTTGATGTAACCACGAAGGGGAGAGGGACCGGTGGGGAAATTTCGACATGTAATCTTATTTCTCGTAAGATATCGGCGGAGGTTGCAGTGGAGCAACCCCGCCGGACGCCATGAGTCTGCTATGCTACAACTGTCGGGGATTAGGCAATGACCCGGCGGTTGGTAGATTGAGGGGGTTGCTACGGAGATTCTGGTGGAGACGAAGTTAAGCAGTGTCGAGATGGGACGGGTAATTAGTAGATTGCAGGGTTATGATGGTGTGAGTGAGGACTCAGTAGGGAGAGCAGCGAGTGTAGCTTTGTTGTGGAGGGAAGGAATTGATGTTGAATTAATTTCCTCTACGGCGCATCACATTGATGTCAATATTAGTGGACTATTCGGAATTGATACTTGGCGATTGACGGGATTCTACGGGTGGTCGAAAGTCGAAACAGGAAGATAAATGGAGATCGTGGCAACTTCTGAGAGAGTTGAAACCTCTCTCAAATCTACCGTGGGTTATTTGAGCACGAGAAAGTGGGGGGTGCCCCTAGGGAGCACGGAGTGATGAACGCTTTCAGGGAGGTGATGGATGAGTGTGGTCTGGTTGATTTAGGATTTAGGATTTAGTAGAAATCCGTTTACGTGGTGGAATAGGAGGGGTGAACCAGATGCTGTCTTTAAGAGAATTGATCGTGCACTGATTTCCCCGTCCTTTATCGCGAACTGCCCTACGGTAATGCTCCAACACTTAAAATATGACAAGTCAGATCATGTCCCCATAAAACTTGAATTATAAAACCCAGGGAGAGCAATAAAATCCAAGTTCAGTTTCGAGGATATGTGGGTAAAGGAGGAGGCCTGTGAGGCCTGGGTGGAGGGAACCAATGATGGAGCATTGGGAAAATTGAATCGATGCACGGGGAAGCTGGGAGAGTGGAGTAGAGTGCAATTTGGGGACCTCCGTAAACAAATAGAGGAAAAAAGAAAGAAATTGAGTTTCCTGGACTCTTGGACACCAACAACCGAGGTAGTCAAGGAGCGGAGAACATGTTCTAATCTGGATAAACTTTTGATGGCGGAGGAAACTTTTTGGCGACAACGATCTCGGATATCTTATCTTGAAGATGGTGACAAAAATACTACTTCGTACTTTTTTTCATTTGAGGGCTTCAAATAGAAGGCGTAGAAATAGAATTAATAGGCTCAAAGAAAATGAAGGAAATTGGGTGACCTGTGAAGAGGAGTTGGGAAAACTAGCGATGGATTTTATTGATGACCTTTTTACTTCAACAAATCCGGTGCAGGTTGAGGAGGCCTTGGAGTGTGTGATACCAGAGGTGACGGGGGAGATGAATGCTGAACTTACAAAGCCTTTCACGAGAGAGGAGGTGGTTAGAGCTCTCAATCAGATGAAGCCATCCAAAGCTCCGGGACCGGATGGATTAAATGTGAATTCTTTTCAGACTTACTGGCATATTTTCGGAGATGAAGTGGCTGACTATATCATTAGGTATCTTGAAGGATACGAAGATATATCTGTTATAAATAATGTCTTTATTGTGCTTATTCCTAAGTTAAAACACGTGAACAAGATGAGCGATTTTAGGCCGATTTCCTTATGCAATGTTCAATATAAGATGGCTTCCAAAGTGCTAATCAACTGCCTTAAACCTTTCCTGGATAGCGCATTCGTGCCGGGGAGACTAATTTCTGATAATGCAATTATAGCTTTTGAAGCCTTTCACTATATTAAGTGGCATCATAAAGGGAGGCAGAGGTACATGGCGTTTAAGTTAGACATGAGTAAAGCTTATGACCGGGTCGAGTGGGCTTTCCTTGAACGGGTGATGGTAAAGATGGGATTTGCTGCTAGCTGTATTGACATGATTATGGGATGTGTAAGGACGGTTACTTCTGCTGTGCTTATTAATGGGATTCCTACACCTTATATTAGGCCAAGACGGGGACTGAGGCAAGGTGATCCTCTCTCGCCCTACCTCTTCATCATGTGTGCGAATGTCTTTTCGAGGTTGTTAGCTAGAGAGGTGGAGAGAAGGAGTCTAGATGGAATCAGAATCTGTAGACAAGCTCCAACCTTGACACATTTATTCTTTGCGGATGACACTCTTTATCATGTGTCGTGCCGACCAGAAGAACGCGGAAACGGTAAGGGAAGTTCTTGACCTGTATCAAAGGGTGTCAGGGCAGCGTTTAAACATGCAGAAAACTGAGATAAGTGTCACTGAGGCGGGACGAAATAGCGTTTGCCAGTTCCTAGATGCAAGTGTGGTGCAAAAACCATCAAATTATTTGGGTCTCCCTGCCATTATTGGTAAAAACAAGAGGAGTGCGTTCATATCAGTGAAGGAATGGATTTGGAAAAAATCAAAGAATGGAAGGAGAAACTTTTGACATTTGTGGGTAGAGAGATCCTCATAAAGGCGGTCGGCCAATCGATCCTTACTTATGAAATGGGGCTGTTTAAATTTCCATCCAATTTGTGCACGGAAATGGAGAATGGTTTAGCAAGGTTTTGGTGGGGTCACGGTAGTGAAAAAAGACGCATTCATTGGGTAGCTTCGGAGAAAATGTGTAAATCAAAAGCTGATGGTGGACTCGGATACCGTAATTTTGAGGCTTATAATTTGGCTATGCTAACAAAAGAGCTTTGGAGGATCTATGATAACCCACATTCCTTGGTTGCCCGACTCTTGACAGCTCGCTATTTCCCGCATGGTGATTTGTATACAGCAGTTCTGGGACATCACCCCGTCGTTTATTTGGAGAAGTCTGATGGAAGCAATGTGGGTGTTCAAGGAGGGGAGCAGGTGGCTTATAGGAGACGGGAAACAAGTTCTCTTTTGGCATGATAAGTGGACGACACAGGGGCCGAGCTTTCGAATAATATCCCCTGCCTCGGGAGATAAGCAGAGCTCAGTGGCGGACTGGATTATCGAAGAGCCAAGAAGATGGAATTCGGAAAAGTTGCAGCATTATTTGCTTGAATTTGAAGCAAGGGAAGTTCAAAATATACCGTTGTGTGAAGGAGAGTAGGACAAACTGGTGTGGCACTACGCTAAGAGTGGAAAGTACTCAGTAAAGACGGGTCATCATTTTATCAGACAAAAATGAGCATCAGACACGGATGGGAAGTACTAGCTCTAGAACAACTTTATGGAAGAAATTATGGCATACCCAAGTCCCCCCGAAAGTGAAGAGTTTTATGTGGCGAGCTTGCCGTGGTGCACTACCGAATGCAATGAATTTTCAAAGGTGAACAAAGGAGGCTGGCCCGATATGTTTCCGATGTCAGTATATGGTGGAGAGTGATGTCCATGCACTAGTCAACTGTCCGTACGCGCAGGAGGTATGGGATAAGGCGAATATTGATGCGATGATGGAATGGGGTTCTGCTACCCAAATGCAAGATGTGGTAGACAAGATTTTCGAGAATACCGATGAGGTGGCTTGGAGTTACTGGCAGGCTTGGAGCAAGGCGCAGACCGAGAGCAGTAGGTCAAAAAAGACCGAGAACAGGAAGAATACGAGGTGGGAGCTGCCACCAGACGGGTTCAGGAAAGTAAATGTTGATGCGGCTGTGATGGGAGAGATGGGTTGCGGATTAGGAGTGATTGTTCGAGGCCATAATGGAAGCGTGGAAAGGGCGGGGGTACTGCAAGTCAAGGATAGATGGGATGCGGATGTTGCAGAAGCCAAAGCCATAAAGTTTGGAATGAGAACTGCGTATCAAATGGGTCTTGAAAAAATTATAGTCGAGTCAGATTCTTTGTCTCTGGTGGTTATGATGCGATCAAAGAAATTCCCCTTGAACTACTTTGGTAATGTCGGTCGCCTTATATCTAATCTAGCGAATCTTTTTAATTGTATTGTGTTTAATTTTGTTAAACGGGAAGGAAACAAAGCCGCTCATGAGATAGCGCATTTGATCCCGCTTACATATTCTACTAGGTTCTGGGTAGGAACGGTTCCGAGGTCAATTGAGTTGGTTGTAACTTCCGATCTAGAATCGGCTTTTAGTGATGAATAAAATGGCCCTTTCATGTCAAAAATAAAAATAAGCTTCATTTTCAGTTAGTTTGTCAAATATTTTATTTATATAAGTACGTACTTTATCAACTCCTAATTTTCAACTATTTTTTTGTAGGTTTTAGTTAAATTTCTATTTTCAGATGATTTTTTAGGTTTCAGCTAGTTATATCAAATAGAGTCTTAGATGTAAACTCTCATTTGTTGACATTAATTTCATAATTTGTTTTAATAAAGAGCTTTGTTGGGTAGGTTTTAAGTTTGAACTCTACTCCCGTTTGTGAATTGTTTTATGTAGTATGGATAGGTTTAGCTTCAATTTGGTGTTTTGGGGACTATTTGTTATAGAAATTGAGTTTCATGATTAGTGTTTAAATAACATTCATCTAGTGATGATATCATTTAGGTGAGATACATAAAATGGTGGGATTTATTTTGTCAACATGAAACATGTTGTGCTATTTTAAGATGATGGAGAAAAGGTTGATTTTTTTTATTATTAAATTCGGATTTAATCAAAGTTAAATGAATGATTGGTACAGATGGAGTAATATTATATGGTAATGATTAGACCGGTAAGAACTTCACCCTACCCGTAAATCCAATCCAATTCTACCCGTTTTTCAGGGGTCGAAGACATGTAAATCTTGACCGCAACCAATTGAGCCCAATCCGAAATGATCCATTATTTTATGATTGAAAGACTTGGCCCGTTTGACTTGTTACATGAAATATTAATATTACGATTGATAGAGTTATGAAAATAATAATATTTATATGTTAAATTTAAAATGATGAGTTAAATAATAATTTTTAATATCGTAATTACAAAAATCAAATTTACATGTATCAGTTGATAATAACTCTGTAATAAAAAAAACTTGTAAAATGCAGCCCTAACCTAACAACATAAGGCCCGCCACAAAATCTACTAATATGCAACATCGGCCCAACCAGAACTTTTAATATGCAGCCCTAAGCCCTAAGCCCTAACTCCTAACGTAATTAAGTGGTATACAAAGTGTCTCACTCGCATTACTACCCCGATTCATCGATCATCTGATTGCAACACTAAGATTCAAAATCAAACCTAAATACAAAAGTGCAACTCTTCTATAATTTTTACGCTAACTAAAGGTATTTGTTTTATTCGATTTTTATGGTAAACTAATTTAATTCTGTGTACAGTAATGCAATTTTATTGACAATATTTAAAATATTTAATTGTTTGCATGTTAACGTTGTATATTATCTTATCAATTCATGCTATTTAAACTTGATTTATTTTTGTTTCACAAATGACGTTTTTTTTTATCAAAATCAAATACTCCCTCATAGTTTACATGTTCTTCCCTTTTCTTTTGTACACAAAAATTAAGAAAGTGAATTTGGACCACATAAAACACACTACCCCACATACAATTGAATTTAGACCACACAAAAGCTTCCAAATAAGGAAAGAGGGAACAACACCAAACTAAGCTCAATAAGGAAATAGGGAACAACAATCAAACTAGGAGGGAGTATAATTTTTTTTTTGTTTTTATTGTACAATAATGAGTATTTTGTTAACGAAAAACCATCTATAAATTTCTAAAACTTTCATTCTGATCAATGCTTGTATTTTTTGCGGTGAATAGTTGTTGCTTTTTTAGAAAAAATAAAAATAAAGGAATATTTCATGAGTTCATCATATTGGTTGCTTTTGAGTAGTTATTGTTGATTTTGTTAGCAAAAAGTTTAAACAATACATCATGTTTATTTTCTTGGATAATTATCGCTGCTTTTATAGAAAAATAATCAAACGGTACTTGATGTTATTTTTAATTTAATTAGTGGGAATTATATGAGCTACAAATATAAAAACTAAAAACAAATTTGCAAACTGCAGCAAATGTGTTTCTTTCAAGGGGTCCACTGTTGAAAAAGCAATTAGTAATTAAGCAATTGGTAATTACTTGTATAGTGATGACGTGGGTGAAGAAGAATGCAAGAAATGTTTGTGGTTTAATATATAAAGGATCATTGTGCATTTATGACGTCTTATAAAAGTTTATCTTTTTCCCTTTTGCCCGGTTAGTTAAAATCAAAACGAAAACATTATTCATTAAATGTCAATTAAAATATTATCTTACCATGTAATGGACGACAGGCAGTGACTGCATATTTAGAACCACCGGCAACTTTCACTTCTGCAAAGAAGAGCTTTGCAGAGGAATCACCATCACATGCTGTAAAATTGGCGTGAATCCAAAGTCCACTACGCCAGACACAACCATGGCTCAGGACAGGCTTCACAAGCTCATAATGAGTACCCTGTCAAAGAAAAAGACGTATGGTAAACAAGTAAACATATTTATATGTGTGCATGGAAGCTTTTTCGAGACATGTCGTTAGGGCAGATCAAAATATCCGATTATTCGAACCTATCCGAAAATCCGATTCGAACAATTGGATATCTAGTTTTTGGATTGGATATCCGTATCCAAAATTTTCAGACACGGATATCGGTTGGAAAGGTTCGCATATGTGATATCCAATACAAAAAAGTTATCAGCCTTAAATTTTTTGAAAATGTTGTTGGAAAACGTAACTTTTGCGTGGGCCTTCATTTTGGGAGTACTAAGCCCATCCTCTAAATTCTAACCTAATCACTCCATCTTACTTTCACCCATAATTCTACTATTGCCGTCATTTTTATCTCTCCTTATACTTTTTCCACCATAACTCTCTAATTCATGCATGTGCATACACCTTGGTCATCTACTAGTACCATTACCCGGCTCATTTATTTTCAAATCAAACCAATAGCTTCACTTTCATGTACTTTGAAAGTCATTCTCTCAGTGACTAGTACATTTGGCATACAAAGAAAGAGGGAGGTGTAAAAGCATGATGTTCCAACTGGGTTTCAAGGTAAGCGACAACTGAAGTTGATCAAACAATTCAACTTCGCCTGCATCGATGCTTGTTGTTCGCCAAAAGTTGAAGGATTTGTTTATCGCCATGGATAAAGTCGTCAGATTAATGAGTTATGACTTGCTAGAGGCTATTAATTGTTTGTAAAATCAATTTGTAATGTTCAAGTTTTTGTAAAATAATATAGGTAAGGGTTAAGATTTAGAGTTCAGAAACCCGAAGAAAGGCACAATATGACTTAACAATGGAGTCCATTTTAAAACGGTTTGGATATCAGATATCCGTATATCCGATCGTCATTTTCGGATATCTAAAATCGGATATTCAAACAAGTTCGGATCGGATATCGGGTATCAAAAAACAGATTTTCGAATTGGATATCCGATCCGGCCTACATGAGATAGTCTCCAACTTTTACAAAACACTATTATTTATAAATAATAATTTACTTACAATTTTCCTATTAGAATTAGGAAATAATTAATTATTTACAGTTTTTCTTTTAGAATTAGGAAATAATTAATTATTTACAATTTTCCTATTAGAATTAGAAAAAGTAGCGATAGTTTAGAATAACGTACACGTTTATTGTTGTAGTACTTCAGTGCTACTTTAGCGGTTCTGATAGTTTGTGACTGATCCATCTCCTTTTCTGCAGTCGGGCCTGGCGATCCTGGTGGAGAGCTACATGAATAATCTGATAATCCAGCATGCCTAGATGGATGCCCAAGCATCACAAAATAAAAGAAGACTTAAGTCAAAGTAAAAACTAAGTCATGTAATGTAAAAAAGTAGTGTTGGAACAAATCCAATATGTTCATCTAAAAAGTACTAGAAAGCTAGCCTACATAATACTGATTATTATCATGTCAAATAAATACTGCTCTATCAGAAAATATACATAGGTGACATTAGCTTTTTTTTAATCAAATTCTCCATACCATTTAGCTTTCCACATCAATATCACACCACGCTGATATCTTCCAGCAAATATATAGAGAAGATACCAAATTGAACCTATGAAATCATGATGCAATCTTGGCAGGTCATGTTCTAATTAACAGAGAGAAATGATAGATAATACAGTACGAAGACTTCGTCACTACTTATATTATAGCAGCTATGAAGTTGACATACAATTAACATCGGACAACTAAAGTTTCTTCCTTTAAAAATATTATAGTTTCTGCATTACATTTCTTGTCGTGCAATAAGTTTCTGCATTAAATAATGATTGTCCTATAGATAAACTTCTCCCCGAAAACAAACAATAAAAAAAGTGATGTTACCGGGAATATGGGAAAGAACCGACAAGTGTAAAGGGTTACAGGGCCGCGAAGGGTCACCAGCGTATGAGTGAAGTGCGGTCACCGGCATCTACCATGGTGTTGGTGACGGGGGTGTTGGTGATGGTTGGGGTTGCTGTTGGTGGTGGTTGATGATAGGTGAAAGGAATGAGGAAAGGGAATTGCAAACTCATGGGTAAAGGAAATTGGAAAATAGTATAAACAAACCTCAACAAAGGGAATAGAGATTTTTCATTCCCTTTCTTGATTACCTCAAACCAAACGCCCCCTCCTTAATAAATACTGAAAAGACACCAAGCCATAAGTGGAAAACTAATTATGGCATATTGCGTTCTACGAGTAACATATAAGAGAATCGCCAATAAAGATAAGATTTTGGTTTCTCGAACACAAGTATCACACAATCATTCAGGTCACAGAAGATTATAACACGAATACTACCGAAGTTATTCAAAATACCTTCATTACCCCATAATCAGAGTATAATTGATCGTTTTGGTTTGGAATCAAAACTAATTGTCAAGTTGGTGTCTATGTAGGCTTGGGAAAACCAATCACAAATAAACACCCTACTCCTTGCTTTGTTAAATTACCAGGGAAAGAAAACTTTAGAAAACCCATGTCAATTGCAAATGAAAGGCAGAAAACAAGCTTATCAGAAACATTACTCTCCATCAATTGAATGAATTTCAGTGCTAGGGCGGCTAATCTTTTCCTCAATTAGAGTCCCGTCTTCAACAAACAGCTTGGTGCCGTAGTCGGTGTAGAAAACATCCAAACTCCTGTCAATTGTATTGTAATAACTTTGAAAAAAAATAACAAATTCCACAATTACAAATACAAACACAAGCACAAACAATTGACTGATAAAACGCACCGACGATTGTTTTTATCTAAGATCCAGCCGCGCGTATTGCTGTTGTCGGCAATTGCTTGAGCTTCCATAGTTGTTCCTTCAAAAAGCAGATGTAACAAAAAAAGATTAATAAACCATCGAACAGTAAAATTCAAAGGTAGAAATGAAACTCATGAGAAAGGGGAAAAAATCGGAACAAACCCTAATTTGTATTTGTTTGAAGAGAATGCGCCACAAAAGTTACCGCAGACGAAGAGGATGTTTTTTGGTAACTAGTTGTTGCTCCGCGCCCGGAGCCCTACCGGGCGCGGTGCCCCAATTTGACGAATGTTTTGCGATCTCATTATGGGACATTGAATCAGAAACTAAAAGATTTATAACCCATTGTAAGCTGAATGGCGTACGCATACAACTATTTGGTTGTCAGCAAATCGTCATCATGAAAAATTTGAAGCTGGTGCCGAGAAAATAGCAGACCCTAGGGTAATTAGAAATGTATGAACCTAGAAATTGTTGTTATAACATTTAGCGTGATAAACATACTATTTTGTACCAAGTCAATATTGGAACACCCTAAAAATGCGCTGTTTTCGAGTTTTTTTTTATTAGAATGCGCGCGCACATTTCTACGGTTTCAGATGAAAAATGTAACTCTTAGTTTGCTTAGCCCAAGATCGGAAATTCTGAAACGTATTTCTAATGCCTTGCATATTTCTAATGTCAAAGGCAGTTATTAAGTCACTTATTCAGGAGGGATCATGGCTTTATGAGAATGCTTCATGCGACATGTTATACACAACTGTTCTAAGAAAAACCGTAACCTACATATACTAATTCACCAATAGCATCCGTTTTCAGATGGGAATTGAGAACTTGATAGTTATCTAAAGTTCGCAGACTGTCCAAAAATATTTTTGTCTAATATTCAAGTAGCTAGCGCATCTACCTGTATATTAGGATGAGGCCGCCAACCTGGGATATGGGGATACTAAATAAGGAAAAAAAGGAAAACAACATAGATGGGCTCCGAAAACTCTAGCCGTCTCATTGTTCGAGCTTAGATGCAGGATAGCAGTAAACAAAAGGACATAAAACACAGTAATAAAACCCGCCATAAAAAAAATAGCAACTTCCGCGGGTCAACCAAATAGTACACTAAAATAGATGAGCCTCAAAAGATTAGTATTGGCCCTGTAGCAGCACTAAAGAAATGCCAACCAAGCACAAAAGCCTAATAAGAGACCTCATGCGCTTGCGAATCGTTGTCCTCTACTGCCAAGCTCACCATCGTATCTGAACTGCAACATAAACGAAAAAGATAATACAACCAATTTACAACAACTGCAAACATAAGATGACGTGGGGCAAGCTTACATGCCAAAGCTTATTCAAATTAGAGAACACATAATCCAAAAATGCTTGTTTCGGCTTTAAAAACAGAATAACACAGCCGACCAGTCTAACAACATAAAGACATATGCCACCATTAGTCATAAATTCTCACAACAACAAAGGGCATGACATGACCCATCAGTTGCACTAATAAAAGGAACATAGTAGACGAGTAAAAAAATGCATACCTACACAACTACATAGCAACAAATTTGAAAAGAGATTATAGTTCCGAATTTCAATATATTTAAGCGAGTAACTCAATACTCATAGCGGAAAAAAAAACATGGGGAGTGGAGCATTCATGCAGCAAGGAATGACCACTAAAAACGGGAAATCACGCAGATAATAACACATCAATGACCAGTTATATGGAAAGATAAGTGGGGCACTCATGCAGCCAGGAATGACCACTAAAATGAAAGGTCTTAGTATACATATCACTAACAAAAAAATTCTGAAAACCTAAATCATTAAGAGCTTATATGAGCATAAAAGCTACCCAAGAGGGGAACAAACACACACACTAACCATAAGCGCCACAGAAACATGAACATAGATCGGAAGATACACAGATAGGAGAAAAAACTCATCAAATTGAAGTATTACCTTCACATCAAAAACCTACACCTTCAAAAAAAACACAAAAAATAAATAAATTGAAATCAGATCTTAAGCAAGGCCAATGTGAAATAGTTGAACCACAATCGAATCAACCAAGAATGAAATCAAATAAAAAGGTCAAAAGTATACATATAAAACTTAATGTATGTAGGATTACATTTTTCTTTTTTCCTTTTCCCATCATATTTCTTTTAATAGACTCGGACAGTTAATGCTACTTAAAGTGCTCTCTCCAATCCAATCCAATCCAATCCAATCCAATAGTAACATTTTCTTTAGAGTGTTTTCCGAAGCGACACTTTAATCGAATTTTTCGTTAACTATGCAATACAGAAAAACATAGTTTTATGAAAGATTTTTTGAAAACAAAGAGTCTCATTTACGATCTCCTCCACTCTCTCACTCCTCCTCATCTCCCTACCACTCTTTTACACTCTCCCTCCCCACCCCTCCCGCTCAGCAATCTCCATCTCCCCCTCATTCTACCCTATCCCATTTACTTCTCATTCCACCCTCTAAATCTGAACAAACCAAACAGAACTCACAATCTTACTCTTCATTTCATACTCACCCTCTCTCTTAAGCTAAATCTCATAAGTAACATTCTACCCTATCCCCTTTACTTCTCATTCCACCCTCTAAATCTGAACAAACCAAACAGAACTCTCAATCTTACTCTTCATTTCATACTCACCCTCTCTCTTAAGCTAAATCTCATAAGTAAAACCAAGCAAGCACAAAGTCTTTTTCCTTCTCTCGTACTCCCCTTCCCTTCTTTCCTCTTTCATTTTTCCTCTTCCTTCCTCTATATTCTCTATCTCCCATCCGCCTTCTATCTCCCATCTTTTTCTCACTCTATACAAACCAAGCAATATGGCTCTCCCTCCCTTTGTCACCCTCCACCCCTCTACTCCTCTCGCCACCCCTTAACTTATTATGAACATAAGCAAGCGGAATACATCATCTCCCTCAATCCAATTCGCTTCTCTTTATCCATTAACTTAATGAATTCCCTTTTCTTTAACTAAAACATTACATTGATCGGTTGAGTACTGAAGTTACCCGCTATACAGCTGAGTACACATCTACTTCCTCACCTTTATACTGCCAATATGCCAGTCAACAACACACATCACCCATCATGAGAACTACGACTCTTAAATAAAAGAAAGGGAATAACATAATGAAAGATACCCGAACCATGTTGGAACTATCGAAAGCGTGAAGCAGTTGAAATAAGTGAAACACCAATAAGAGAGACCGAAGTAAGCATAAATACAATAAAAACGACTTTAAAACAAACGGATAATTGCGAAACTTATTCAAATGAATCACATTTAGGTAGGTGAATAAACACAAAAGTGAAAGTCCTATAATTAATACCCAAGTTGATCAGAAATTGCTTCTTTTTTCTTGAGAAGTAGCTGAAGGGCCGAGAAGGCACCGGGGAAAGGAGAAAATGGGTGGAGGTGGGTAAAAGTGGGTAAAAGTGAGGGAATTGTATAAATCACTTTGAAAATACGGGTAACTTTATAAATACCAGCCTGAGTTAGAATCATACCAGGAAAAAGAGTATGTAAGGTGAAGAACAGTAATCAAAATGGAGATCAGAAAACAATATAAATTAACCCACCAAGAAAGGTTGAACACAAAATGCGACAAAGAAATCCAAGAACGACCAGAACAAAGAAATCGAAGAACACAAAAAATAGGAAGCAGCAAACTGAATTTAAGAAAAAACAAAAGAAAAAACGAAATTCATACTGGCTAACAAGAAGGAGAAAATACCTTTGAGCAAATCTTCGATTAAATTTGCTAGGTTTCTCTTCATCGGAGGACAAGCTTTCACCTTGCCACCGGAGACAAGCACAACCCACTGCTCCAATTAACAATTCAAGACACTAAGATAGTCTCATAAGATGCTAACTCAAAAATTACACAAACCATTTTTGTAGCTTGATTCTCATAACGGAATTAATTCAAAAAATAATCACTTTTAAGCTCGAATAGCATATGAGTAGACATATTATTACGAGTACATTGACTGTCACAAAAGCTAAGACGAGAAATAAATTAGCTTGAGAAGTTAATTAGTTCATAAAAATATATTAAATACTCCGTCCGTCTGTCCCACTCATTTGTATGTCTTTTATATGAATGAGCGAAGGAATAATAAATACTAATCTACCCTCACCCTCACCCGCCAACTCACCAACATATAGACATAGCTGAGCATGCCTTCAAATAATCAAAACATACAATAAGTCAACCCAATTGCAATAGCATACCTAAAAGCAGCAGATATCAAAAGGCACCGGTAACGTCTCGGGACTTTGAACAAAAACCCTGAGGTCATCTTCGTAGCCATATGATAAAAGCAGATCCCCTAGAATACAAACACAAGTTAATTCCGACAAAAGTAAAGGCCGCATAAAGATAAAAGCACACAATTTCAATTCAAAATATGATAACAGAAGACGAACCAAAACGTAGAGCATACATCTAAACATAAACCGGAAATCATAAAATGGACATCCACTTACAAGGTAATCCAAGTAAAACCTATGAATCAGATTTTGAACAAAAAAAAGATCAACAAACAAAAGATCACAACTTTTAAGGTCCATTTTATGACATATCCATATATCTTGCTACAAAAACTTAAACCTATATTAGAAAGGCTGACATATATTCAACCCATTAGTTATATTACTGAATAACACAAGGGAGAGAGTTTCATACAAGAAACACTGAAATTTCTGCAAGGGAATTAATTACAATATATAAAACATTCAGCACATCCAAATGAAAGTAGTTAAGAGCGATTTACACGTATCAATTCTAAGGGTTAGTCTACACAAAACAACTCAATTTGATGAGTGACACTTGCAAAATATAAGATTGTAATTAATGCAAATGCAACCTGTCTCATATTAGCAAAAATCAATTACGGGGACACCACCATGGGAAGGAACGACGTCTCCCTTCTTCCCTCTCCCCATCTCCCTCCCTCCTTCCCTTCCCCCTCCTAATATGAAAAAAAACCAAACCAAGACTTTCATTCCCATTGAGACAGGTGCAGTTTAAATACAACAATCAAAACAAAAAGAAAACCTAAATACATAAACAGAATAAGTGGCAATAAAAGTCACTGCTTGCTTAATAGGTGCAGTACCTTAAATAAGGCATAGAATTTGTTACCACCTTAAACAAGGGTAACCTGACAACAATGGTTTCAATACGCACATGTTTAACCAAGTCACAACCGTAAAAGCAACCTCATGCTCTTGCAAGTCCTGTACTGCCGAGCTCGCCACATGATAGCAAGCCATTGTCTCTGAGCTGCAATATATAAACAAGAGAATATAGCCAATCAACAACAAATGTAAAACCATTATATGAAGCGGGTCAAACCTACATTTCCAAATTCCAATCAAATTAGAGAACGCCGTAATTTTAAAAACCCATTTTGTAACTTAAATAACAGAAGTACGCAACAGAAATTACTAACAATTAAAGAATATATGCTTCTATCAGTCATAAATTCTCACAATAACAAAGCCTCTGGCATAATCATCACCTGCACAAATAAAAGTAACACAATAAACGAGGGCACAACTGAGAGCCGTAAATTTGAAAAGAGCAAGGACAACCACGCATCAACAGCACTGAAATTCAATATATTAAAGCAAATAACTCAATAATCCCAATGAAAAAAGATAAGCACGGGGAGTGCGTTACTCATGTAGCAATGATCAACCACTGAAAAACGAAAAACACCCAGACAATAACATAGCATTGCTCACGGTGAACAGAGCTGGACTGCGCACGAATGGAGAGCTGGAGAATTGCCTAGACATAAAAGACGCACACTGAAATCAAACTAATCCAAAACCCAATTAATCAGGACAAATACAATATGTACATTCTTGACCCACAACCTCAGAGCCATCACCTAGAAAGGCTGAAAACACAATTACCTAAAACAGATGAAAAAAACGATGCCTTGAAAAATGCATGCTCATCATGAGATTTTGACCAATTTCCATATTCAATCACTATTCAAACGATCTGGGAGGTCAGGATGAGAAAAAAAACTGGCTCATGCAACTATATTCGCCTTATCACGAGAGCCGAAACTCTGAATAGCGACATATTCCAAAGACATGGAATAGTGTCCTGAATACAAACACAGTCTATAAGACACCAGCCCATAAAACACGGAATAAAATTATAAGCGATAAGATGAGGAAACGCTAACAGATACACACAAAACATAAGCTAGACAACCAGCCCGAATTTAAACAATACATGTAGATCCTAGATCAAATTCCCGCTGGAATTGACAGTTACAGAATGGAACCCGAGGGAGACAATATTATTTACGCATTGACTCAGACTAAATGATTTCAATGAAACTAACAACAAGAAAGCCGGACAATAAGCGTTATAACTGTTAGTTTTTTGCAGCCGCTTCAAGTTTTAAGGACTAATTTGTATATATGGTTGTCCGACGGACAATAACTTAGAGCGGAATCTGAGAGCAAGCTCTCACCCCGCCACCGGAGACTAAACATGGAAATTCTACTAACAAAGTAACAAAACATCATTTAGATAAAATATTTACCTAAACATATATTGCCATTGACACAACAGAACATATATTTACCTAATCATTTAGATGAATTGGTGCCCTGTCTCAACACAACAGAACCCACTCAATCCCAACAATCCATATATAAGGTGACCATCAGTAATACAAAATAACAATAAGTTTGCTTTTCCCCCCTAAAAGAGTAGCTAACACATATCATCCGCGCAAGAGCAATGTACCAAACATCCCAGCATTGGAAAATTTAAGAATACATACCTCAATAGCATCATAGACCATTTGCTTTGCCATCTCAATTTATCATCAATCTGGATAGTCCTTTCCATGAACATGTCATGTTAAGGTAGAAAAAAAATTATACATCAAACAAGAAATCTAAAGGTAAAGGCCACTGCAAAGTTTGAAACAGAAAATGCAAGTAGGAGAATAACGCGGCAGTATAAATTAACTCATGTAACAATTATTTTATTAAATTCAGAGTACATGTTGGCAAAAGTGATGCATTTTAGATATAAAGCCAACCTATACATTTGTTCCTGAGATTGCATGTTTTTTTATGGTTTCACCTCCCAATAACCAAACCAACATGTAAAAATTGATGGTCATGAAATATTCTAGAAAAGAAGCGAATCTGACTTACCAATTAGTATTATAGTATTAACTTTTTTTATAAGACCCTTGATAACAAACTGCTCAAACCGTGGTGCGGGAGGCATCTTCCTTGACACAGACGCCAGACCTTAGAGCTCCATTAATGGCCTGGACAGCAGACGAAAATCCCATCAAAACTATGATAAAAAAAATCACTCAAAGAAACAAAATCAACTCATAAATCTATTTATTAAAATATATATTCAACTAATCTAAAATTAACCATGATCAATTAGTGTATATATGAGTAATATAGCAACAAAATCAATTCATAAATCTAACTAAACTACACAATGTTCAACTGTTCTAAAAATACCCGTTTAGGTCATACATTGATAGTAAATAAGGATTAAATACCATCCCACCGTACTGCTGCATCTCCATCATCTCGTACGTGATACTCAGTCGCACTCAACCCATTGTTCCAATTAGCAATCAAAACCCCCGGAATACAATTAAAAAATAATTAAATGTAACCAGGAATCAAACCCCAGGAATACAGTAAGAATCAAAAAATAATTAAAGGGAACAAAAGGACACTGTACCCATTTACTCAACTAATAAATCAAACCCACAAAAGCTTAATGTTTGATGCAGAGGACAAAGTAACAAATAAAACGCATAGAGTATAAGAAGAAGAAGGAGAGGAAAAACTCACAACTAACAAATAAAACGAATAGATCTGCAGTAGCCAAAATACGCCTGAGTAATTCCAGAAATTGGAAGGTTTCTTGAGGCAGTTGGAGGATTGATTGAGTTTGAAAGGAATGAGATGAGATAAGTGAGATATGAATGAGTCGGTGATACGTTTCAAAGTAAAGGGGATAAGTGAGTGGATGAGTGTGAGAGTAATGGA
Source organism: Heliosperma pusillum (assembly GCA_022085475.1). Lineage (NCBI taxonomy): Eukaryota > Viridiplantae > Streptophyta > Magnoliopsida > Caryophyllales > Caryophyllaceae > Heliosperma > Heliosperma pusillum. The sequence continues at coordinate 32,709 of JAIUZE010002993.1, read as the reverse complement.
GGGTTGAGATGCAAGATAGATCAACGGTTGAGGGAGAAATAAAAGGAACTATTCATAAGAATAGTAACATCGAGGTTGTCCCTTTTAAAGGGTAAAAGGGTATAGATTGGGGATTTGCTATTTGGGTTTTGTATGGGAGGATATATTAAATTATTAATATTCATATAGAGGGGTTATTGGCAATAACATGTCAATATTTGTATGGATCGAGTGACTTCTATGTGTGGCTTATGATTTATGAATGATCAAGATTTGGTACAATTTCTTTAGCGAGTGACTTCTATGAGTGGCTTATGATTTATGAACCCTTTATGAATGATCAAGATTTGGTACAATTTCTTTAACGACCAATATTTTTTGCTCCAAGTGAGCTCATACAAGTTGTAAGTGGGAGAGTAAGTTGTGAGAACGCTAGCGAAAGCAAAAAGTAAATCAAGCATATCATGCAAAGTAGTAGCGGAAATAAGAGGTCTTTAAAATTTTTACATGAAAGAAATAGTACGAATAATCGGCAAGCAAACCAACAATAAAATAAAGTAACTACAATCGGGAGACACAATCCCTTAAAACAAATATGAGAAAGGCAAACGTTGAAAGTTAACGCCCGCTAGCTCATACGGTCTCCGCCCCAAAAATGCACCAAGTAGCACATGTTCATTTATTAAACATGAATGGCACAGTCAGTGGGGAGTAACTCGGGGTTCTCCCAGCCATATCACGTTCAAACAAACATAATCAAAGCATATAATCATACATTATCATACATACATAAGTTTCATATTAATTCTAATGATAACATTACATATTAGCGCCATAAACATATGGGAATCAATAACAATATGATCATCACATAATCAAAACAAGGGAAGACTCACCTTGGAAACTATATCGCTACTAAATGGCTTGCATCTCATTGTTAGTAACCATATAATCGAAGAGGCTAGAGACGGGACACACAATACAATAATAGGCATCCAAAAATCTAACATACAACCATCATACCATCATATGATCAAACATACTCTCACGGTAAATGGAGTGCCCTCGCACCGACACTATGCAAAACAAGATGACCCTAGACTCTAACCCTCTCGGTAGGACGACGATAATATAATACAGTCCTAGTCTAAATCTGACTAAACTCTCGGGATATGGGAGTTTCCCGATTCGACGTTTGGTAAGGCGTTCCACTTCCAAGACTCGGTCGACAGAACGAAAGCCGAGTACCCCAAATCCAGCAAGGGTTGCCAACGGAAGAGGTGGAAAGAGAATGAGTATACCAAATCCGGCAAGGGCGGCTAACGGAAAGGTTGTCGTATCAAAAGTCAAGCAAGTACGGTACATGCAATGACATCACCTCGCAAAAATACAACATTTGACGACCGGGTCGATCAACGCTACGTATTCGCCTCCCAACAACGTCTTCATATTTCCACTAACATATGCACATGCACAAGGGAATGTACCACATTGCTCCGACACGAATTCTAATGAGTATAATGGTACAAATGGGAAATGAGAGTTCAATATCATTAAACAAACATGACTCAACGATTATTCAGGGTACACATGACTCAAATGAGTGAAATATCCAAAACCATCACCAAACATGTGAATAAGGCATGTGAGACACGATATAATTCATACACGAATATTTTACGTCATTTCATAAAGATTATAACGTAAATAAACAATAAAAGCTGATACATGTGAGAGCATATGAGAAAAGAGGTGAAAAAGACTGCAACGGGGTTCCCAGCCGATTGGGTGACCGGCGGCCGGCCCGTCGACTGGGCACCCAGGCCACAACCAAAATTTCAAGAAATGTTACAAGGGGTTCCCAGCCGGCCAGGCCACCGGCGGTCGGTCGACCAACTGGGGACCAAGGGCAAATTCCAAAATTCAAAGAAAATGAGCAGGAACCTCCCAGCCAGCCGGCCGAACGGCGGCCGTTCCACCGGCTTGGCACTGCTATCATCCGGAACTTCACACAAAACACACCAGCGGGTTACCAGTCGGCCGCTCGGCGGTCGGTCCACTGACTGGGACCCACGATACATCAAATCTGCACCAAATCATAGAGCCGACCATCGGTGTCTTACAAGCTCGATTGGAATTTATCAAACACCATTTGTCTTCTTTTGGATCGAACTATGATGGGGAAGGTTCATGTGGCTTGCATTGTTATAAAAAAATATGATAGTTGAAGATGCACGAGAAACTTATCTTAACTATGAAAACAAAATCGCTGAATTTAAAGAAGAGAATCTGACTTAGCTAGTGATGATTCGTATGAATATCATCGCAGAAGATTGGCTAGATCGATTAGTAGAAATTCATGGAGAGATTTGTGATTGTGTCACTCATATTGCTCTGAAAAGTGATCTCATTGAGCATATTTGGCTAAAATTTCGTAATTAGAATTACTACGGAATATATTTTATTATTGCTAACTTTTTTAGCTCATAAATTTTAATTTTGCAATTAATTTTATTTATATGGTTTCTTTAATATATTGAATCATGCTTTAATTATTGCGTGGTATTTTTCTTTACAAACTGGAAAAGTCATTATTTTATTAAGAGATTTACAAAATTATAAAAACTAACTTATTATTAGTTTGTTAGTATATAGTAATTTAAAAGGTAAGAAAGAAGTTTGGGTGGGGTGAAGAATGTGGGAAATGATTGAAAAGGTTGGAAAGTGAAAAATGATTGGGTTGGTGAACTGGGGTCATGACCTTCTGCTTGAAGGTGTAAATGGATCAAATAAATAAGGAGTGATTTAAGAGTAGAAATAGGTGGTGACCTGTAATACTCCGTATTTCTGAGTACTTGGCACTCGGCCGAGTAAAGCTTACTCGAGTGAGTGGATTGTGTACTCAGCCGAGTAGAGTGCATTCGGTCGAGTAGGTTGATCTGTCAGTTTGATCAGTATTCTCTTCTTGGGTACTCGGTGAGTATGGTAAGCACTCGACCGAGTACATGTTGTACTCGACCGAGTACACCGGTCTGCGAGAATTATTCGGGCGGTTTGATTAAGGATTAATAAGGGGAGTTAAGTTCATAATTACAGTTTACGTTCTTGAGCAAAAACCCTAATACTCTCATAAACTCTCTCAAAATTCTGAAAGACATTCCTAATCATTCCGTGTCGGAGTAGATCTCTCATTGCCTTGTTGATTGTTCGGTAAGTATTCCTATTATGTGATTTGTATGAATAATTGTAAACCCTAATTGAATTGGGGGGAAAGAGGAAAGATGATTAGTATTAATTATGTATAATCCTTGTATGATTAGGGGGAGACTTTGTAGAAGAAGAATTCTAAGTGATTGCTTGTTGTTGTGAGGAATTTGCTGATAAGGTAGGGTTTCTCTACTTAATACTGTTTATGCTAATTGATGTGTTAAGATGTATTGCTTATGATTATTTGATTGATTGATGATGATGGTTGATATAGTGTCATTTCACCCTACTTTTGCGCCCTTATTCACCCCGTTTTGCTTGCCTTTGACGCTCCCTACGAGCGATTTTACGTGTTTTACCTTCCTTTAGCACATTTCTTGCCTTTATCTTGTTTTTGTAGGTAAACCGTCACTTGGGACGGATTCTACTTAGTTTTGATCAAAAAAGAGGTCGGTAGATCACATGGAGGGCCCACGGCACGTCTTAGAGGACCCTACATACCTTTGGGGGGCCCACTTGACGTGTCTGAGTCATCCTGAGTCAAGACAAGAGAAACCGGCAAGGATCGATGAAGTTACTCAAGGGAACAAGGAGGAAAGACTGAGTCGCGGGCGTGAAAGGCATCTCACGGATGTTAGATGCCTTTCCAAGAATGATGATTATCGAGCAAGGTGAGTCACGGCCGACGGTCGTGACTCCCATCTCACGGTCGTGACTCGACTACCAAAGTTACATTGGCTATTGTTCACCATCTCCCGACCATGACTTGTAGCTCACGGTCATAAAAGCCTAGTCACGCTCGTGAGACGTTAGTCATGCCCGTGACTCTGTCAGCCCACTTAGCTTTTCGAAGTCCATCTCTCTTCTCTTTTGGGAACCTATATATACCCCCACTTTGTAATATTTTAGGCACAAAACCTTAGATCTGAAACTCCATATACATTAGTGTTAATCTTCCCTTAATTACTTTAGTTTAAGCTTTAATCTTGGGTTAATTAGTATTTGAAGCTTGGTTTAGTGTTGGAACTTGGTTTGTATTCAAAAATTTGTGACTAAATCTTTGTTATTCTATCAAAATTCTCACCTTTTTCCTAAGTTGGTATAATTTCTTCTTTTAACCTTGTCTTTAATTGAGTTTTCTTTTTAATCTTTGTTATTTGTTCATTGTTAATTAGAAGATGTTGTTTATTGTTAATTCTCTTATGCAATCCTTAGTTAATATTAAATTCCCCTTGAATATATATGAGTAGTTTCCTTGTTAGGGTTATTTGGGGGATTATGGGTTCAAGTATGAGTTAATTTGAAGTTTGTTGGGCTTAACTATTGATTAATAGTGTTGTCTCCAACCTTTCCTTATAACATGTTTGATGAAATGATTATGTGAATTCGCATGAATCTTTCGCTTGTTTCGAATGCCATAAGATCGAGAGTCGTGGTCTTTCGTAGAACCACTAGGTTGGTGATGAGGGATTTGTTGCGGACCCCTCGACCAAACAAAACTTATACTGCTCAATACCAAACTAATTAATGTAGTAGGGTAAGGAGGTCGAACCCAAAAGACGGTTAGGATTAGCTGTCGATTTTTGTCTTTATTTAGTATAGTTCGAACGAAGATGAGAGGTTCAAATGCTAAAGATGAGCTAGATGTAATAACTAAAACTAGCAATGGAGCAAGAAAAGATAACAAGGATTAAAAGAGACTAAGTTGAATGGGTTCATTAATATAGGTATAGATCAATTATGATGAGGGTTAAAACTTAGTCTAATAGTAAGTCTAGATATGTCTCCACCTCTCGGTGTAAGACGACCTCTAGGCAAGTCTCCACCTCTCGGTGTGAGATGAGCCCTAGCCCAAGGATCAGCCGGGATCTCGCCCTAACCTCCCCTTAAACATTCAAAATGCACACAAACACATTACAGGTCAAACTCTCACTCAGCTAGTAATTAAACATGGAAAATACTCAAACTACTCATTTAAGCATTTCTACAAACACCATGTGTGCACAAAATAAGTAGACTACCAAAAGACTCAATCTTTATACTCAAATACCATTATCAACCAATAAACCTACAGTAACTCCCCATCTACCTTAGTAATACACTTCCCATTCATATTAATAAGGAAAATCATTAAAGATGAAAACTTGGATACAAAACTAGCAAAATAAGACATATTAAACATGTAAACTAATTAGACAAGCATGAAGGATTAATTAAATGACAAGTAAATGAAAATAAATATGAAAATAAGGAGGAAAGATTGAATCTTTACCGATTAACAAAGACGAGACGGAAAAGATACGAACTTTGAATAAAAACTCAATCTTTCGATTTAATCTTCATACAAAATCCGAGTGAAGTAAACTATTACAAAATTTGGGGAAGAATTAAAGGAAGAAATTAAACTAAAATAATCTAATCTAGTGAGACGGGTTTTTCTTCCATAGAGACGGTCTAAATATCTCTCCAAAAATATTCTATTCTAATTCTAGACTAATAATAATCTAATGGGTGTTTTCCCTCTAATAATGATGATACTAATAAAAAATAAAAATGGGGTCTTCTTTTTTTCTTCAGGACTTTCGTCCGTCTTCTTCCCCCGTTTCCCTTCTTTTTTATTTTTTTCTATTTTTTATGCTCAATTACAAAAAGCTACAACAAAACAAACAAAATCAACCATCTCACATAATAGGGCCTGAGTCGGTAGGCCGGCGGCCGACCACATCACTGGCTCGAACCCCCTGCTTCGATTTGGTCATAATTAATTATGAGCAGTCCCCAGCCGGCTACTCGGCGGTCGGTCACCAAACCGGCTCACAACCCCTGTTTCGAAATGGCCAAGGTTTAGTGTGAGGGGAGTCCCAGACGGTCACCCGGCGGCCGGGGCACCGGCTAGGAACAATGTCTTCGTTTTTTCACAACATCTCGCACGAGAAAAAGGGAGTAGGAGGTGGTCACCAGCCGGTGGCCAGGCCGCCGGTCGACCGGCTGGGACCCATTTTGGACTGTTTTTCGCGCAAGCAAAGGAGAAAGAGCACGGGGGTGAGTGATGGTGGTAGCATCAATGGTGGTCCTCCCTCGAGTTGGTGAGAGTCGAGGTGATTGGTGGGGCAGACTGGTGTGGCCATGGTACTCCGATGATGTCGGGTTTGGGCACGCTGGTTCTTGGTAATGTTGATGACGTAGCTGCTGCTAGTGCTTGTTTACTGTTTGTGCGAGCAGGACGGAGCGGTAGCTGGTTGTTTGTAAAGACGCCGAGACGGAGGAGCGTGACCATGGTGATTGATGATGAGATGGACGGAGGTGACGGAATTGCTGCGGGTTGTAAGGTGTTGGCACCGAGACAGATTGGTATAGGTTCAAAACGAGACGTGTTGATGATAAAATGATGGTGAAAATGGTGAGTCATGGCCATTTTGAATGAGTTACTGATGATCAATTGATGAGGGTTATTGAATTGGTGTTATGAATATTGAGGGTCAATGGGTAAGGGACGAGCTTTGACCTGTCTCGACTCGTCTTAAATTTCGTTTTGCTTCATTTTCGATTTCGATTCCTACAAAACATATATGAGCAAAAAATATGACCAAGTTCTACCAAAATAACAATTATTCGCGATCAATATAGGAAAACTAATATTCATTAATTAACATATAAAATGAGCTATTAATCAATTAAATCGCACAAAATCGAGTTAAATAAATATTTAAATATGGGGTAAAACGATACTAAAATATGACTTATCAGTTGACAAACCGTATCTAGTAACGCGATAGATAGGTAGAGTTGGTTTGAGGAGGAATTGTAAGATCGAAAGCCTCAATTCGTTTTCCTAGACTAGACAACCCTTCGACTATTAGACACTTCACTTGACGCATACCACCCATATGAACCCACTCACCTTAGTCTTCCCTCTTATTGATAAAAAAAACCCGTCTTTTTTACGTTAGTTAAGTTTTAATTGTTGCTTCCTAATGTTTTTACTTAAAGTTTCTTAGTTTAGTTCAAATCAAAACCCAACTTACATGTGACTTGCAATTGCTTTAGTAGACTCTTATAGATCAATTTGAACAACTGACCGTCCCTGAGATCGACATCCGTACTTCCGGAGTTCGCCTCTCGTAGTTCTCCCGCTACGAGGGGGATGTGCATATTAATGTTTCGGGTTCTCTCTCTGCGGTGAGAGGGAATTTCGACGCCTATGGCCGCGGTCTGGGGTCAATTGGTGGTTTTTGCATGTCATGGATGGTAACGTGGTGCTGCTGAGGTAACCGCTTCTGTTACTGACCCCGCGTTCGCCTCTGGTTTTTCTTTCTCTATTGCTTGTTTTGTACATTGGTCGGTATGTACTGTTACTGACCCCGTTTATGTTTCCAAAACTGATGTGATCCATTGGAAAATGGTGAACAGGTGAGCAACAGTTAGTCAGTAGAGATGCGTTGGGATGAGGATGGGATCACTATCGAGTCATAGCTTCCGCTAAGTTTATTAGAGTTTAGACTTTACTTGACTTTATCGATTGTGTTAACACTTGGATTATTGGTCTAGACGGTATGCCGTCTAGTTTGGGACTATGTATTGGAGTTTAACTATTTATTTAATAAAGTACTGTCTCTTTATTTTGAGTTTTGATATATACTACCTCTGGCAACCGATATGGTAGCATTCCGAAATACTAAGGAGGTCTTGTAAGGCTCTTTGGTATTTTGGGGTGTTACTGTGACCCATTAGCTTCACCCTTGCTTGGGAATGGTTTAGGCCTCCCTAGATAAGATATCACCACCTCATATTTTTATATCATACATTTGCAATACCTCAATGAAAGAGTTATGGTTTAAGAATTACTTGTCCCAAGATATCTCCGATGTTAAAATTCCTACAGTGCTTTCAATTGTCACGCACAATGTGTTTTGTGAAAAATTTCTAAACAATGGTTTTGTAAGTAAGAAGCCGTATTTCTAACCATATGTATCTACAAAAATTTAATTTTACAATGATACATCGCAAATGGGAATATGATAATTATAAATTATTAAAAGGTCAAAATGAAATTAAGTTGAAATGAATATAAACAAAGCATATCCACGATTTACAATTGGAGCAAACGCGTAATGCTATAAGACATTTTTGAAAGATTTTTTGTTGTTAATATTATTATTACTCTCACGGCATCACATGTTATTGCTATTACTATTGTTAATTTTCTACATTCGTTGTTACTAATATTACTTTTTTGTTGTTAATATCATTATGGTAAGATATTTGGGGGAATGTTTATTATTTATGATTGTATTAAAGTAGTGTGGATAAGGGAATTTGATCCACGCAAATGGTTTTTATTTCATAAAACACATTTTTTAATTTGCCTTTTGAATATAGTCGCCTTTAAATTTTTAATGGAATTTAGAAACCAAATTAGAGATTTTAAGTTCGTGTGAGGTTACGTGTTAGGAAGTTTAAAAGAACACCTAACCCCGCTTGTTATAAAACGGTCTCTACTAGACAAATGAATGACTATTCGAAGACGTGTCATATGCAATGCAATCATACAGTTTTAAAACCCTAACAAATGAATTTCATTTTATGTCATTTAACGCATTTAACTTGGTCAAAATTATTTAACATGTGAATTGTTCATTTAAACTAACTAGTATAAACAAACAAGGAGGTGAGGGAAAAGCGATGTTCTTACTCTTAGCATAAGATATATTGGCAAACATTAGTGGTTAGTAAACAAGACAAATTAATTATACAATTCAAAATTAACTACTTCGTAATTAAAATCAAATCAACTAAAATAAATCAAGTACAATCTATTTCTTAGGTTGGTCCCAATTCATTTAAATTATCTACCAATCCATATTTATTCAAATAGGATTAATAAACAATTACAAAGGAATAGAAAAATCTATCACGATAAACAATAAACAATAAACAATCTATTTCTTGAGCGGCTTTCATTCTATCACGAATGACCTTCACATGATCAATGGTCTCAACAAGAACATCAGGGCCTAAGTCACGAACATCACTCAATTGATTCCAACATATAGGACTCCGACATTTCCTTCCATAAAGAGCTTCATAAGGAGCCATCTTGATAGATGCATGATAACTATTGTTGTAAGAAAGCTCTACTAACGGTATACTCTTTTCCCAACTAGATTGGAAGTCGAGTGCACAAGCCCTAAGCAAGTCTTCTAAAGTCTGAATAGTCCTCTCGGTCTGACCATCGGTAGCGGCATGAAATGCGGTACTCATCAACAATTTATTACCCATGGCTTCTTGTAAAGCCTTCCAAAATCTCGAACAAAACCTCGGATCTCAGTCGGATATAATCTCCTTGGGAACACCATGGTATCTAACAATCTCATCAACATAGGCTTTCGCTAGTCGATCTAAACTCCAAGTCTCTTTGATAGGAATAAATCTAGCACACTTGGTCAAACGATCAACAACAACCCAAACGGCATCTTTACTTTCAACGGTCTTTGGCAAAGCCATAACAAAATCCATTGAAATAGATTCCCACTTCCATAGTGGAATATCCAAAGGTTGTAGCAATCCACAGGGTCTCTTGTGTTCAATCTTAACTTGTTGGCAAGTAAGATATCTTCCAACATAAGACACAACATCGCCTTTCAAATTCGGCCACCAAAACTGTAGCTTCAAGTCTTTGTACATCTTATCACCTCTGGGGTGAATAGAATAAGGGGAAAGGTGAGCTTCATCAAGAGCTCGCTTTCTCAAATCAAGAGCATTAGGAACAAATAAACGATCATGGAATCGAAGAACACCTTTATCATCAAACTTGAAATCTTTAGCTTTTCCTTCTAGCAGCTTGGCTTGAATAGACTTGTAGGTAAGATCATCAACATGGCTTTCGCGGATCTTACGGAGAAAAACAGGTTCGGCAGTCATAGCACCAACATAATCAAATCCACGTTCCACGAATTCCAACGTCATCTTCCGAAACTGGGCACAAAGATCATCGGGTAATACCCGCATAGCATTCAAGGAATGAGAAGATTTCCTACTAAGAGCATCGGCAACAACATTAGCCTTCCCTTCATGATACAACAACTCAAAATCATAATCGTTCACCAATTCCAACCATCCTCTTTGTCTCATATTCAACTCCTTTTGAGTAAATATGTACTTCAAACTTTTGTGATCGGTGAATATACGACAATGAACATCAATAAGGTAGTGTCTCCACACTTTCAAAGCATGAACAACGGCGGCCAATTCCAAATCATGAGTAGGATAGTTCACTTCATGAACTCTCAACTGTCTCGAAGCATAAGCCCCCACTTTCCTACTTTGCATAAGTACACAACCCAATCCCATCTTGGAAGCATCACAATAGACATCAAAGTCTACACCATCTTCAGGCAAAGTCAACACCGGAGCGGTAGTTAACCTTTTCTTTAACTCTTGAAACACGGCTTCAGAAGCTTCATTCCATAGGAACTTGGTTTCCTTCTTCAATAATTGAGTCATCGGTCTAGCAAGTTTAGAGAAATCTTTGACAAATCTTCGGTAGTAACCAGCTAAACCAAGAAAACTTCGGACTTCTCTAACATCGGTCGGACTCTTCCAATCCACCACAGCTTCAATTTTAGAAGGATCTACCATCACACGTTCTTTAGAAATTACATGCCCAAGAAAGGACACCTTAGGTAACCAAAATTCACACTTGAAGAATTTGGCAAACCACTTTTGACGACGAAGAACACCCAAAATAGTCCTCAGATGAATAACATGCTCTTCTTCGGTCTTGGAGAAAATAAGGATGTCGTCAATGAACACCACCACACACTTGTCAAGATATTTACTAAATGTGCGGTTCATTTGATCCATAAAAATAGCGGGAGCATTAGTCAATCCAAATGGCATCACTTTGAACTTATAATGACCATTCCTTGTACTAAATGCGGTCTTCAGAATATCAATATCACGAACGGGAATTTGGTGATAACCGGATCTCAAATCAATCTTGGAAAAAGTAGAAGCACCCTTTAGTTGATCAAACAAATCTTCAATTCTTGGTAAAGGATACCTATTCTTGATTGTAATCCGATTCAACTCACGGTAATCAATACAAAGCCTCATGGAACTATATTTCTTCTTCACAAAGAGAATGGGAGCACCCCAAGGCGAGGCACTTGGTCGAATAAAACCCTTCTCTATCATATCATCAAGCTGCTTCCTTAATTCTTTCAACTCGGTTGGAGCCATACGGTAAGGAGCTTTGACTATGGGTCCGGATCCAGGTACACGATCAATAGAAAACTCAACATCACGCTCTGGAGGAATCCCGGGCAAGTCTTCGGGGAATACATCAACGAATTCACAAACTATAGGAACATCTTCAATATTTGGCAAAGAGGTAGTTGACGAAGTCACAATACACAAGTATGCTTGGTGACCCTTTCTTACCATGCTCACCAATTTCATTACGGAAATCAAAGACACACCTTTTCGGGGATGAGATCCCTTATAGGTTATTCTAACTCCTAAAGGAATCTTTATATAAATCTTTTGATCTCTACACTCGAACCTAGTATGGTACAATGCTAACCAATCAATACCTAGAATTATATCGAACTCTCCTAGAGGAAACTTAAGGAGATTTGCGGGAACGATAGAACCTGCAATAGATATTGGAACATTAGGATAAAGAGTAGAACAAGAGATAATTTCTCCAGATGGTAAGGATATGAGAGTATCCTCACTAGATGTAGGCTCGATAGATAATTTATTAGCATAAGTCGAAGACACAAAGGACATAGAAGCACCGGTATTAAATAGAATAAGACACGGTTGCTCTAAGATTGAGAACATACCCGTAATTATCTCTGGATGAGAATCGGCTTCGGCATGGCTCATAACAAAGATAGAACCCTTAGGTTTAGCAATTGGAGGGGGCAACTTACGATCGGGACAATCATCATAACGGTGACCACCCTTTTGGCAAAAGAAGCAAATATAAGGTCGGTTGAAACATGCCACACCGGGGTGATGTGGTTGTCTACAACGGTTGCACAAGCGACCTTGAGCTTGAGGAGGAGGAGCATAAGGCCTATGAGCCACGTTAGAAGTAGCTCGGGGAATAAAAGGAGCGGGAGCTCTTGCATTTGCATTTGAAGGAGGATTGAATCTTCTCTTGTTGGCATAAGAGTTGGAGGAAGACGGAGTGAACGGTCTCTTCCCATAGACATTTGGCCTAGGAGTGAAAGTAGGAGAGGGATTATTCATCATAGCTTCATCCCTAATGGCCTTCATTGAGTTCTCGGCCCATAAAGCATCATCATATAAATCTCCAAAGGAAGTAGTATTCCTCCTCACTTTACTTTGAAGTAAAGCACTAAGCTTGTTGCGGTAGTAGAAAGCTCGGTCCTCGTCATCTTTGATAAGCCTCGGAGCAAAATGGGCAAGCTTGTTGAACCTTTTAGTGAAGTCTTGTGCCGACAAGTTACCTTGCTTGAAGTCAATAAATTCCTTGAGCCTTTGTTTCTTGAGCTCCTTAGGATAGAATCGACCTTCCACTAGAGCTTTGAAACAAGCCCAATTGAAATCATCTTCAAGAGTAGCGGTGGCACTAGTAATAGCCCACCAATTATCAGCTTCCCTTACAAGGAAGTGCTTTGCGATCCTCACCTTGTCCTCTTCACGGACTTGGTATAGATCAAACTGCTTCTCCATCTCTCGGAACCATTCCGATAACTCGGTAGGGTCCGGCTCTCCACCTTAAGGTATAATCTTACTCCTAGCTATTTGACTTGCCACCCAAGCGTAGCCTCCTTGGTGGTTATCTTCTCTTCGAGGGGGAACTTGGTTGGCTTGAGCTAAAGCCGCATCTTGTTGATTCTTCAACACTTGCGTAAGAGCTTCTAGCATAACGTTTTCAACTACTCGAGGTCTAACCATCTTCATAAGAAATAGAAACAAAATAAGTTAATCCTAACACTTAGCATAAACAAATATACTACCAAGTAAATCCTTAACTTCTACCCATCTCTCATTTATTATTTCAAGGTCAAGTAGTTTAGGTTTAGGGTTCACGTGTGTGCGTCGGGAGCGATAAAGCTCTGATACCAACTGTGACAACCCTCGCGAATGCGGAAATAAAACATACAAGCATGTGATTTAATTAGCGGAAAATACGATGTTTTTAAAACTTTTTACATGCAAATAGAAAATATGAGGAGTGTCAAATATTACAAACCAAAGTATGAAATACAACAAAGAGACGAAGTCTCTCAAAATGTTATCAATGTCAAAGAGATTAGCAAACTAGCTAAATAACGTCTAGAGGTGAATCTTCCAGGCCAACGCCCGCTAGCTCACACCCGAACCCAAAATACCACAAGCAAAAAGCCATCCAATCAAGCAACTTGTTCATCCATGAAAAACATGAACGCCACAATCAGTGGGGAGTAACTCCGGGTTCTCCCAGCCATATCACAATAAACGTACATAAACGGTAATACGAAAGTAGAAGCATGCATATATAAATATACATGTGAAGTACGAGAAAGATAAATAGGCAATTCAATATATAAAGATAAGAGCATATGAAGTACAAATCCGTAACCATCATATTATAGAAGGACTCGGGGATGACACTCTTAGGCAACCATACACTCTCACTAGGGCTTGCATCTCACCGTTAGCGGCATAAGTTTGATAAGATTGAGACTCGACAAACAAACCATGCCAAGTCATCCAAAGATCATGAATAATCAATCATATAATCATCCAACCAAACGTACAATACGTTGACGACATCTCTCACGGTAAATGACACGTACTAGCACCGTGTACATGGCAAGTATGATTAAAAGGCATCCACGGGATAAAACATTTCCCTGAACTCATACACGATGCTACAGTTCGTATATGTAGACTATTTTCCTCCTGGTAGCACGACGATAATAATACGGTCCTAGTCTAAACCTGGCCAGGATCTCGGAATATAACGTGTTCCGATTCGACATGCGATAACCTTTCGCATCCAAGACTCGGTCTTACAATATATATGCCGAGTACCCCAAATTCGGTAGATCAATTCACGAAAGAGGCGGAAACACAGCTCAAGCCTCATAACAAGCGGTACGCTACATGCAAATAACACCACCTCGCAATTATACAACATTTGACGGCCGGGTCGAACAACGCATAGCGTTCAACTCCCAACAACGTCGTCATATGCCCACTACACATGCAATTAAGCAGTAGGATACCTCTCCGTTCCGACATTCCAGCCTTACGAACGGAAAGGTAGCCAAGGGAATGAGATACAAAGCACAAGACAAAATAGTGCTCAAACCGACTCATTTGTAAAAACCGACTAAATTGGGACAGAGCAAACCTCACAAAACATGCGATACAAGCGAATGCAATATCATATATCCAAAACATGAATATTATAAGTCACTACGTAAAATTATACGATAAACGAACCATGCGAACTATTTTAAATTACGAGTTTTAGAAATTTTAGGAGAAAACACAGCCGTGTTCCAGGCCGGTGTGGAGGGAGGCGGCCGGTACCCCGGCTCGGAGCACAACTACACACAAAACACAAGTTTGGAAACTAACTAAAACAAGGGTCCACTTCAAACGGTCTTAACTAGAGTTCTTGATATGGGAATGCAGAAATTCCAAGTCGAGGTGATAGCTTATCCTCTTACGGTTCCAACGAATGGTCACAAGCCCAAAACAAGCAAGTAACGAAGGAGATATGATCATTCTACGAAAAAGGGTCGGTGCAGTGAATTCCCAGCCGGCCACTGAACCGGCAGCCGGCCCTTCGGCCAGGACTACTTCCTACCCGAGAACAACATACACAAGTTCAATCATTTTCAATTCTCATATTTAACTTCTATCAACTATCAACAATCAATAATCATCATCAATAATCATCAACTAACAACAATCATCAACAATAACTCAATTCCTAAGCTTACTAATCATATTATAAATACGAATTCTAACATAGAAATCATGTAAAACACGTAAATGATATCGAGTAACCCTTCACCGTTACCTTTACGCGTCTTTAATCGATTACTAAGCCTTCCTAGTGGTCTCCACCTACAATTAGGTAATAAAAGATGAATATATTTCACATTGAGAAAGACGGATAATTTAAAAAGCGAGAAAGACGGTAATTTTATTACCAATACGGATAGAGGAAGCTAAGAGGGGAAGAATAAGACGAACTTACGTGAATTCTAATAAGAAACGAAGGAGATACGATGAATCTAAGCTTGGAAAGATTATGGAAGAAAGGATTTTGGGTTTCTTAGTGATGAAGTAAGTGGAATTGTGTTGAATGAATGAAATAGGTTAAGTGGTAGTATGATATGTATAAGGAAAAAGTCAACAAAAGTCAAAGACGGCTCAAAAGTCAAGAAAAGTCAAAGACGACTTAAAAGTCAAGAAAAGTCAAAGATGACTTAAAAGTCTAGAAAAGTCAAAGACGACTTAAAAGTCAAGAAAAGTCAAACTCGCCTTAAGACGGGATTCTCATGGAATCTCGCGGAAATTCCAAATACGAACTCGGAAATTCTAAATTCGACTCGGAACAATAAATTCTAAATTAAAACTTAAAATTACTGAAAAGTATCCGTAAAATATTTTCACTATTAAAATAGGGTACATTTCCGGATGTTACAATCACCCCACCTTTTAAAAAGTTTCGTCCTCGAAACTTGAGAGTGGAAAATAAAAGTATCAAGGACAAGAATCGATTTTCAAAATTAACACGAAAGCTTTTACAAAGGAAACATTTATGAAATGATGTTCTTCTCGAAACGGTTTAAGGGAATTTTTCATAAGTGCAAAACTCTATTTACGGATCACAAGAATGCTCGTCGCGAATGAGAACTCTAATTATCCAAAATCAAATCAATGTCGAATTAGTGAAATCGAAATTCAAAACAAAGTTAGTCAGTGCATGACTAGTTATCAGACGTCTCCAATAACAAGTGCAAACATCCAACCAAACGCAAAATCCAAGTATAAAAGCAAAAGAAATCTATTTTCTCCAAAACGAGGGTACAAAATCCATCTTTAGACTTCTTTGAAAAGTTAAATTAGAAATACAATATGGAAATTCGAAGGTTTTCTCAAAGATAAAATCAAA
The DNA here is from genome assembly GCA_022085475.1 of Heliosperma pusillum. NCBI lineage: Eukaryota > Viridiplantae > Streptophyta > Magnoliopsida > Caryophyllales > Caryophyllaceae > Heliosperma > Heliosperma pusillum. The sequence goes on along the minus strand of JAIUZE010002993.1, from coordinate 16,367 downwards.
ATAGAGAAGGTAGGTAGAGAGATAATGGAAAAGGTGAGAATGAGAAAAATTGGGTGAGGAAAGGGTATGAGTATTAGAGTTTGAAGGAGATGGATTGTGTGTGTCTCGCAATCTTGGCTATCCATTTTGTTTTAATCATAACCCTTCATCCTCTTAATCCAAGGGCTTGGATGAGGACTCATGGACGCAAAGATAAGGGGTGTACTCATTTGAACCTACTTTTATATATATATATATTATAGAATATTATTATGTATATATATTATATATATATATATATATATATATATAATTTGCATCATGTGAGTCCACATCTCTTAGGTGAGTATGTCCTACTATTCTCCACCATTAGATCTTACACAAATCAAGGGCTGCGATTAATCCTAGCTCATATTATATAAATTTGCAACTGTATTCTAGTAGCTCATAATTCACTCTTATTTTGTTTCTCTTCTTTCACCCTCTCTGTAAACAAACAACGCTCAAGTATTTTATTTCTCTCTTCAATAACTCAACTCCCCTAAATTTTTAAACCTAATTAAAATCTCTCAAATTTCGTTCTCCTGTAACATAAATTCCTTCCAATCATTCAATTGAAAAATTCAATCGAACTCGCATATCTGAATATTCGATTGATTGGATAATTAATTTCAATCGATTTCCTGGTGATTTCTCGTTGATTTTCGAATTCAACGTATGATTTTATGTACGATTCGATTGAAAGTTATGCAAAATTGTGTAAGATTTTGATATTCAATTTGATATTGTATGTGTTCATATTGTTATTGTCGATTGTTCATGCGATTAATGCCGATTGTAATGTTCATAGTAATTCTGCAAAAAATTAGGGTTATTTCATGGTGAAATTGAGCAGCAATTTTAATTTGTGCTTTGTTAATTTACGATTGATTTATGTAATAATTTGAGATTATATGAATTTTTAAATCGTATTATAATCTCATGTGTATATTGTTCGATTTCGGATTTATGTATGTGTTCATAATGTTTGACAAAAAGTTAAGGTTATGATATTGTGAAATTTATAACTGGATCTGTTTTTAGGAAAAATTGGAGGTATGTATCGGCGGTTAGCTTAGCTAACCGCTGTAATTATACTCGACATATAGTGTAACATTATTACTGTAATATTGTTACTGTAACAATAATACAGTAATATGTGAACTGAAACTGAAATATTAAACTGAAATTGAAATGTTGTACAACATTGTATATATATTTGATGGAAATGGTTATAATCGTGTTACAATAACAGTTTAATGTGTTACACTAACGCTTTAATACGTTACAGTAGTGGGGAACTTGTTGGCCTTGCGTTAAAGAATCCTCTTCACTTTTCAGGATTAATAGAAGGACAAGACCTTTTATTATTATTCATTTCTTTTAAAAGTTCGAATAATTCGTTTAAAGGCTATTAGCTCAAATTGGAGAGCGATGTGCAAGTCTGCACATAGGTATGGATTCAAATCCCATATAGCCTATTTATTTAAGATCATATTGTAAACGTTTTAAATGGCCATAGAATCTAATAAGACTTATTGTGTGTGTGGTCCACACCACTTAGTTAATCTAGTTTATTATAGAATGGTGTGTATTCCTCTTTATTTAATTTTTTTGTAGCTGTTAATGATGTATTGTCACGGTGGTACTGTAACACCATTTACTCATTAAAGTAACAATGTTACAATAACGAGGATACTGTAACATCATTGATTCATCAAAGTAACACGGGAACAATTGTAAAAGTTCCAATTCTAATTGATTCACTTCATCAACAAAAGTCAAGTGAATACAGAACCGCTCAGGTGCTTCTATTATGCTAAAATGTTTGGAACCAATACATTATAATAATGTGAAACGTTGAAAATAAGGATACATAATAATCACACAAGAAAATATGACAACAATGTTAACAATCTCAACTAGCATTTCAACTTCAATAGCGCTGCCTTCTTCACGCTTATCTTCCTTGCAAGCCTTTTTGTGTTGGTTGATTTCTCAAACCTTCATCTTTAAATTTTCTGACATTCAAAACAAACATTCAACCATTAATAACTAAAATGTGTAAAAGGTGTGGTACATCACTGATAATTTTACAGTAACGATATTACAGTAATAATATTACAGTAACATCATTTGTGAGTTTATTACAATGTTATAAAATCAAATTTAATTGGATTAACACACAAGAATATACAATGTTATAACAATATTTCAAGTTCATCTCTATCATGCAGTAATAATGTTACAGTAACGCTATTACAGTAACATATCTCGAGTATGCTACGAAAGGTGATCATCACCTTTACCCAAATTTTCACGAAAACAAGTACAGGTTAGAAACCGAACTTTTCGCACAAACACTGCAATCGACAACAAAATATGAACACACACAAATCAAACATAGTTTCTTAATGAAAAATCAATTACTCAATTTGAGTGAAACATCAACCATAACTTTTTGATGAAAACGAAATCTAAATTAAAGAGAAATCAACTAACAATTTAATCATATCAATCAAGAAGAAGAAGAAGAAGAACAACAACAACAATAATTTTTACAGGAAAATCAGAAGGCGAGCAAAACAAAATCGAATTTCAATTAAACAGTTTCTACAAATCATTAACCTTAATTTTTTTTTTACAAACACATATAGTAAACAATAAACAATAAACAATATAAAATAACGATATAACACAAAACAGTTTATGAATAGTGCATTATTAATCGTGATTTAACAAATCATACCCTATGAACACATTTTATTGATGCAAATAATATGAACAATCGAAAAGAACGATTTACCTCTTCATTTTGTTTTAAAGAAGTGAGATTGATAATAAAAAGCATGTTCATTTTGATTTTCAATCGATATGGCAGATTTCATGTTCAATGAGAAAGATTGTTTTTGGGGGTTTGGTAGAGAGAGAAAATTTTTAGGAATTCGGGAAACTTAAATTAGAACAATAGCTGGTGTTATGTTTTTGTGTTGATTTTAGGGGTTGACGTGGCATCACGAGAGCTCTTGGATCTTGTTGATCCAATGGTCCTAATTAATAGGACATACTCACCTAAGAAGCTAGACTCACCGGATGCTCTCTCTCTCACACACACACACACACTCTCTCTTTCTCTCTCATATATATATATATATATATATATATATATAGGGGCGGGATCATGTGCGAGCTAAGTTACGGTGCGAACTGTACGAACTAGCTAGATACACTTATTAGTACTGCTAGATACATCTAGGAATACTACTAGATACATCTACGCTAGATGTATCTAGTAGTATTCCTATATGTATCTAGTAATAGTACGAGATGTATCCATTGCCAGCTCATCCACGACTAACGTCACGGTAACCCCCACCACCAGCCCTACAACAATTGCCACCGCCGCCGCCAATTATTACTACACAAGTCACCACCACCACCACCAATGACCATTCTACCTACGACCACCATCACCTCCACCAACCTAGCCACGAACCTCGCCTCGCAGTACCAGCGTCATAGCCGCCTCACAAAAACCACCACTGAACCAAAGTGCGTCATTTATGCCCGCTAAAAAGGTCATTAGATGCAAAATTATCCGATTTAAACCTCAACATACTCATATTTTTGTAATTCCTTTTCATTTGTTGAAGATCTACAGACTAAAATCACAAAATAATAAAAGGAAAATGAGGATTGGAGTCGATTGATTTATCGTGGTGCGCCGATGTAGTCGTCATATGTGAGGCGACATCTTGGAGATCGTCGGAATCATTGTTTGCCGACAGTGGCAGCAGCAGACGACGCCAACAACATCAACGACGTTTCCGACAGCGGTATGAGCGCGGCCCAACGACAGGGGATTTGACAAAGAAGCGTTGACGGTGGATTATTGGCGTAAAGCGACAGCTTGGTTAATACCGGAGCTCCGACATTTGGTTTTTGTGCCGGAAGTACGTGGCGACTAGGGTCGACGAACATGGGGTAGAGGACAAGAAGAGAGGAAGGATGAGGGAAAAGTGGCGTCGTCGGAGTTAGGTGGAGGTAGTCACCGACATGTTAGCCGACATCGGGAGGTTGGGGACTTGTGGCTGTAGTTGTTGGGGACTTGGGGTGGTATGCGTGAATGCGTAACAACATAAGTGTGAGGTTGGTGTGTGGTAGGAGTGAAGAGAGTGAGTTATGGCATAGTAATTATGGTATAATATGGGCCATTCATTAAACTTAATCCAAGGGTTCTTATTAATTTCGTATAGTTCGTACTGTTTGCACTGAACTATTAGTTCGCACATGATCCTAATTCTATATATATATATAGAATTCGGATCCTGTGCGAACTACTACTTCAGTACGAACTGTACGAACTATATATCTAAGGTTGATTCTTACGCAAAAACAGAAAGCCCAAGTATTTTAAAATCAATCAAAGGCCCAACATCTCATAACCCAACCAAATCTTCATCTCCCATTCACTGCTAGCCACCATTCCACCACCACCAACTTACGCCGGCAACCTCCCCAACCACCGTGAACCCGGCGATGCACCGACCCGGGCGCCGACTGGCGTGTCTCCCTCTCGTCTTTCATCTTTCCTCGACGCCAGTCAATGCGGAATTCACAAAATACGACGGCCAAATCTAAGTTATGTGATGTATGGATGGTGGTGGTTGTGTGAGTGGTGGTCGTCTTGTTGTGGTGATGGATGGTGGTTGTTGTTGAGTCGGTGCTCAGGGTGAAGTATACCGGTGTACTGGTGTTACGGGTTTCCGTGTGAGTTGGTGGGTCGTGCGTTGGGTTCTCTTGTGGTATCGTCTGTTGTGGTGGTCGTCGTCGGCAGATCTGGGTGAGTCTCCGGCGGATGTCACGGGTTTGTGGCTGTCGGAGAAGGAAAGGTTGGTGGGTTGTGTGGAGTGCCGTCCCTATGGCGGTGATTTTGTGGCCGTGAGGTGTGTAATGGTGGGGGCAGGTGATGGTGTGGGTGGCTCTCGTCGTGGAGGTAGGGGTGTAGGTGGCAGTGGAAGGGTAGTTGGTGGTAGATACATTTACTAATACTACTGGATAGGCGGGATCCTGTGGGAACTTAAGTTTGGTGCGAACTGTACGAACCAACTTAAACAAGCGCAACTCAAAGAAAAAGAAAATTTATAGCCCCACTAGTCCACTACACATACTGACATTTGCATACAACAAGTCCCCAACCGTTAAATTTTAACTTTCCATATATTTTGATACTTTCCCTCGATGATGCTCCGACGTCAGTAACGTTGACGTAGCTCCGTCGCCGGCCATCCCTTGATCGACGATTTTGCTTTTTCTCCTCCCCAAGCACCAACCCATTCTTTATTTATCTTTGTGTATCACTTGCGTGGTGATGTGTAGTGGTGAATCACAGGTGGTGGTGCGCGGTTGAGGCAGAGGAAGAGCACATGAATCCCAGGGGTGGCTGTAACACCCGTAAATGTACCCTATTTTTATAGTGAAAATATTTTACGGATACTTTTCAGTGAATTATAGTTTTAATCGTAAATATAATTTTCCGAGTCGAATTTAGAATTTCCGAGTTCGTATTTGGAATCTCCGCGAGATTCCATGTGAATCCCGTCTTAAGGCGAGTTTGACTTTCCTTGACTTTTTCCCTCATATTTCCCTCATACTCCCTTGATCTATTTCTTTCACACAAACACTTTCAAGCTTTCTTCTTCCTTAAGAAAAGATCAAAACCCTTGCCTCCCTCTTTGATCCATTCTTAGATTCATCATATCTCAATCGTTTCTCGCTCAAATTCGCGTAAGTTTGTCTCATTCTTCCCCTCTTACCTTCCTCTATCCGTATTGATAATAAAAGTATCGTCTTTCTCGCTTTTCAAACTTTCCGTCTTTCTCAAGGTGAAGTAAATTCATCTTTTATGATCTATTTGTAGGTGGTGACCTCCAAGATCCCGACAAAGACTATTTTCTAATTGAAGAGGAGCTTGACGAGTAATGAAGAAGCATAAAGGTAACGGTGAAGGGTTACTCGATATCATTTACGTGTTTACATGCTTTATATGCTAGAATTGTATTTAGAATACGATTAGAAAGCTTAGGATTCATGTTATTGATGATGATTGTTGTTAGTTGATGATTGTTGATGATGAATATTGATTGTTGATAGTTAATAGAAGTAAATTATGAGAATTGGAAATGATAGAGTTGTGTATGTTGCTCACGGGTTGATGTTGTCCCAGCCGGGTGCCCGGCCGCCGGTCCAGTGGCCGGCTGGGAACTCACTGCACCGACCCTTTTTCGTAAAATGATCATATCTCCTTCGTTACTTGCTTGTTTTCGGCTTGTGACATATCGTTGGAACCGTAAGAGGATACGCTATCACCTCGACTTGTAATTTCTGCATTTGCATATATAGAACTCTAGTTATGACCATTTGAAGTGGACCCTTGTTTTAATAGTTTCCAAACTTGTGATTTTTGTGTGTAGATGTGCTCCTGGCCGGGTGCCCGGCCGCCGGTCCCTAGACCGGCCTGGAACACGCTGCATTTTCCATGGGTTTTTGTGTTAGGCTTGTAGCGCGAGCCGGGGTACCGGCCGCCGGCCTCTAGACCGACCTAGAACACGGCTGTGTTTTATTCCTATGATTTCTAAAACTCGTAATTTATAATAGTTCGCATGATTCGTTTAACGTATAATTTTACGTAGTGACTTATAATATTAATGTTTTGGATATATGATACTTTCTTCACTTGTATCACATGTTTTGTGACGGTTTTTGGTATGTCCCACTTTGAGTCGGTTTTACATATGTTATGAATTGAGCACTAATGATTTTGTGCTATGAACTCTCATTTCCCGGCTACACCCTTATACTCGTTAGACTGAAATGTCGGAGCGATGGGGTGTATCCTTGATGCTTGTATGCATGTTTAGTGAGGATATGACGACGTTGTTAGGAGGCGAACGCAATGCGTTGATCGACCCGACCGTCAAATGTTGTATACCTGCGAGGTGGTGTTATTGCATGTAGCGTACTAGCTTGACTTTTGACTATAGATCTCTTTCCGCCTCTTTCGTGAAGGTTGACCGAATTTGGGGTACTCGACGTCTTTGTATGATCGAGTCTTGGATGTGGAACGTCTTACCACATGTCGAATCGGAACATGTCTTATTCCGAGAGTCTGGCCAGGTTTAGACTAGGACCGTATTATTATCGTCGTCCTACCAAGAGGATTAGAGTCTTGTGTGTACGAAACGTCTTATCGTACACGATTCCGGGAAACGTCTTATCCCGTGAACTTGTTTGTCTAGGTCATGAGTATACGAAACGTCTTATGTATACGGTTCAGGGAAAATGTCTTATCCGTGAGCTTCCATTGGCTTGTCTTGCTATTGTACATGATTTGCTAGTGCGTTTCATTTACCGTGAGAGATGTCGTCATTGTGTCGGTGTTGTGTTGGATGGATGATTACATGAATGATTATATGATTGATCATTGAATGATTGGCATGGTTTGTTTGTCGAGTCTCAATCTTATCAAACTTACCGCTAACGGTGCGAGATGTAAGCCCTAGTGAGCGTATTTCGGTTGCCTAAGAGTGTCTTCCCCGAGTCTTTGAATAACATGATGGGTTCGGATTTGTATTCCATATGCTCTTATCATTATTTATCGAATTGCCTATTTATTCTTATCGTATCTCACATGTATATTCATATATGCATGATTTTACTTTCGTATTTCCTTCTATGTACGTTTAATGTGATATTGCTGGGAGAACCCAGAGTTACTCCCCACTGATTGTGGCGTTCATGTTTTTCATAAATGAACAGGTTGCTTGCATGGATGGCTTTATGCTTATGCTATTTTGGGTTCGGGTGTGAGCTAGCGGACGTTGTCCCTGGAAGATTCACCTCTAGTCGTTAATTAGCTAGTGTGCTAAACACTTGTTCTTTGCTAACATTTTGAGAGACTCCGTCTCTTTGTTATATTCTGTACTTAGTTTGTAATATTTTGACACTCCTCGTTTTATCTATCTTGCATGTATAAAATTTTTTAAAATACCGTATTTCCTCAATTTACTTCACATGCTTGTATGTTTTATATTTCCGCATTCGCGAGGGTTGTCACAGTTGGTATCAGAGCTTTATCGCTCCCGACGCATACACGTGAACCCTAACTTAAACTACTTGACCTTAAAAATAATAAATGAGAGTTGGGTAGAAGTTAAGGACTTTACTTGGTAGTCTATTTGTTTATGCTAATTGATAGGAGTAACTTAATTTGTTTTTGTTTCTTATGAAGATGGTTAGACCACAAATGGTAGAGAATGTCGTGTTGAAGGCTCTTACTCAAGTATTGAAAAACCAACAAGATGCAGCTTTATTTCAAGCCAACCAAGTTCCCCCTAGAAGGGAAGATAACCATCAAGGTGGCTACGCATGGGTAGCTGGACAAATCGCAAGGAGTAAAATTGTACCATATGGTGGAGAACCGGACCCTACGGAGCTATCTGATTGGTTCCGGGAGATGGAGAAGCAGTTCGATCTATACCAAGTCCGCGAAGAGGACAAGGTGAGGATCGCAAAGCACTTCCTTGTTAGGAAAGCTGATAACTGGTGGGCTATCACGAGTGCCACCGCTGTTCTTGAAGAAGACTTCAACTGGGCTTGCTTCAAAGCTCTTGTGGAGGGTAGATTCTATCCTAAAGAGCTTAAGCAACAAAGGCTTAAAGAGTTCATTGACTTTAAACAAGGCAACTTGTCAGCTCAGGACTTCACTACGGAGTTCAATAAGCTTGCTCATTTTGCTCCAAGACTTAGCCGAGATGATGAAGACCGAGCGTTCTATTACCATAACAAGTTGAGTGTTGTTCTTCAAAGTAAGGTAAGGAGGAGCTCTAATTCTTTCGGGGAGTTGTATGATGATGCCCTTTGGGCGGAGAACTCAATGAAGGCCGTTAGAGATGAAGCGAAGATGAAGAATCCCTCTCCTTCCCCCTCTTTCAATCCAAGGTCAAACTTCAATGACAAAAGATCTCTCGCTCCTTCTTATTCTAATGCCTATACTAACAAGAGGCGTTTCAATGCTCCCTCAAACTCCAATGCAAGATCACTTGTTCCTTATCACCCTCAAGCTAACTCAAATGCGGCTCCTAGGCCCAATGCTTCCCCTCAAACTCAAGGACGAATTTGTGACGGTTGTAGGAGACCCGTTCATCCCTGAGTTGGATGCTATGATAGGCCCCTGTTTTGCTTTTTCTGCAAGAAGCCGGGTTACCGCTTTCGTGAATGCCCCGATCGTCAGACTCCCGCACCCGGTGCCAAAGCTAAGGGATCCATCTTTGTACTCAGCCGAGCTGAAGCTAATGCTCACCCGGAGATCGTGACCGGTAGGTTCACTTCCTTAGATCAATTTCGTTTTCCTTTTCCGCCTTCATCTATTCTATCAGATTGTAGTTTTGGTATGATGCCTCCTAGCGTTCATAGTATCATGTCCGTCTTCCATAATCTCTTGTGAGGTAGTTTTCTCTTTAGCTAATGTAAGGAGTTAGTGGGTGTGTTTTGATGATGCACCAAATATGGTACCTACCCACCTTATGGAGCTAGATTCATGTTTAATTGACTATAAGAAATTGAGGATAAGTAGGTTGAACCTCTCTTGGTGATTTTAGACTTTGAATCTTGATGTTGTAATATCACCTTCAGGATCAAATAGATCGTAATGGTAGTAGTTGTTGTTAAGGATTATAGTGGTTGCTTTAAAGATTACTTAAGATTTTATTGTCCTTATATGTTGGACCCTAGGAAGAATGTTTACTTTATGGAATTTGGACTTGGTGACCAATCTCGAAGAATATTTTCATAAGCAAAGACCGATACATTTTGAGTTTTGATGGGCTAGACGATTTGATTAATTGACGTATCGCCATGTGTTTGGCAGTATGTATGATTTGGAATTTGTACTCATTCTTTGCTTGAGGAATTGTGATTTGACTTTCGAGGATGAGAAAGTTCATTGTAAATTTAGGATAATGAGTTTGAAGTAAATTGAATCAAGGGATTTTCTTGGTAAGTCCCCTTTACTTTGTGGTTGTAAGCATTCATGTTTCCCTAAATATAAATATTTTGTTGGTGGTTTCTAGTAAGAGTTTTGATGGAACTAAGAAGATTAGAGTTCGTAATGAATCTTTCTTGTGGATTGTTAGTTGTGGAGTCTACCGTGCTGATGGATTTAGGTAAATATATTTGATTTGAATAATTGGGATTTGTTTGCTCGAAGTTTCAGGTTTATGAAATATTTTTGTAGGAATCTGATGATTGAAAATGTTGAGGATAAATTGTACTCTCTTGAGGACTAGTTTACTAGTGGAGTTAGTGATGTCGAATTGCGATCGACATTTGAATTGTCATAGATGGAAGATAGTATTGTGGTTCATTCCTATCTTTTCCCTCAAATTAATCCTTACTCAATCGGCTACTCTTCAATCTTTCCCCTTTTTGGTCCTTTTTGCTCGTTGGCGTACCTCTTAGTATCGCGAATTGTGATTTCGATGTTCGAGTCGCTCTATGTTCGTGTAATGTCTTCTTATTTTGATTTTGCCTTTGAGAAAACTTTCAAATTTTCATATTATATTTCTAATTTAACTTTTAAAGAAATCTAAAGAAGGATTTTGCACCCTCGTTTTGGAGAAAATAGATTTCTTTTGCTTTTATACTTGGATTACGCGTTGGTTGGATGTTTGGACTTGTTATTGGAGACGTCTGGTGACTAGTCTTACACTTACTAACACTTGTCTGATTTTCGATTTCACTATTTCAACATTGATTTGATTTTTGATAACTAGAGTTCTCGTTCGCGACGGGCACTCTTGTGATTCGTAAATAAAGTTTCGCACTTATGAAAATTTTCCTTAAACCGTTTTCGAGAAGAACCTCGTTTCATAAATGTTTCTCTTGTAAAAGTTTTAGTATTAATTTTGAAAACCGATTCTTGTCCTTGATACGTTTATTTTCTATCTCAAGTTTTGAGGACGAAACTTTTTAAAAGGAGGGGTGATTGTAACACCCGTAAATGTATCCTATTTTTATAGTGAAAATATTTTACGGATACTTTTCAGTGAATTATAGTTTTAATCGTAAATATAATTTTCCGAGTCGAATTTAGAATTTCCGAGTTCGTATTTGGAATTTCCGCGAGATTCCATGTGAATCCCGTCTTAAGGCGAGTTTGACTTTCCTTGACTTTTTCCCTCATATTTCCCTCATACTCCCTTAACCTATTTCTTTCACACAAACACTTTCAAGCTTTCTTCTTCCTTAAGAAAAGATCAAAACCCTTATTACCTCCCTCTTTGATCCATTCTTAGATTCATCATATCTCAATCGTTTCTCGCTCAAATTCGCGTAAGTTCGTCTCATTCTTCCCCTCTTACCTTCCTCTATCCGTATTGATAATAAAAGTATCGTCTTTCTCGCTTTTCAAACTATCCGTCTTTCTCAAGGTGAAGTAAATTCATCTTTTATGATCTATTTGTAGGTGGTGACCTCCAAGATCCCGACAAAGACTATTTTCTAATTGAAGAGGAGCTTGACGAGTAGTGAAGACGCATAAAGGTAACGGTGAAGGGTTACTCGATATCATTTACGTGTTACTAATGCTTTATATGCTAGAATTTGTATTTAGAATAGGATTAGAAAGCTTAGGATTCATGTTATTGATGATGATTGTTGTTAGTTGATGATTGTTGATGATGAATATTGATTGTTGATAGTTAATAGACTGTGCAATTAGACTTAGACATAAAATCAACATATTCATTACATGTTATTTTATTAAAACTTCTAACATGTGAATTGTTAAATCATACGAAAACCCGCTTGACTTAAAGGATATAAAATTAAACTACAATCACGTATTATAATTTCTAACATGTGAGAATTTATAATATTATGAAAAATACTTTTAATTAAATAATTTACTTATTAAAATTTCCCACTTGCTAAATATTACAACACACGATAAAATAACAATAAACTCAAAAACCGTCACAAGTCCAAAGAGGGAACTCCCACCGGCTGATTTGGGCCGAGCATAACCGGGCCTGGACTGGGCCCACGGGCCTGGTTTGGGCTGTTTTGATTAAAAATTCTAAAACCGTTTCTTAATATTTTCCCGCATGCTTTAACCCTATTAAAACCCGTCAAAAACTAACAACAAAACAATCAATTACGACACAACCCCCAAGGACCCACATGGACCAATCACCAGACCCCGCCTGGACCTGGGGGCTGAACCTGCCCGTTATATGGCTCGGCCTGGTTTGGGCTGGTTTTTCAGCCACCCTCCACGGTTCTACCACCAATCAAACACCAAAATATTTCCAACATGTTTTTAATTAACAAACAATCATTTTAACAACCATCCATACAAAAATCATGGTTATAAATAAATCATCCAAATATGTCAAGAACACTAACATATTAAAAATTCCATACAACATAAAAAATCATAACTACTTATCATGTTACTACTAAAACCATAAATAACAATAACATGAACAAACAAGATTGTGACATTAATTTCGTCGAGTAAATCGGAAATCGTTTACCTTATCTAGCAAAAATCAATAGCACCAAAAAAATAAGAAGTATAAACCCGTCTACTAATATTCCCGCCAAATTACAGTCCACCAAACTCGTCTTCAAAATCTTCCCCTATAAGAAAATTACAAGAAGAAGTGTTAGAATTTACTTGATTTTTCATAATTAAAGTGTTGAAAACGATTTTGTCGGAATTGAAAATAAGCCGTACTTGAAGATGGAGAGCGAAGAGGAGATTCTAGAAATATAAGTTAGGACGGATTTGAATAAGAAATGAAGGTTTTATGACGATTTTGCTCAAGAACGACGAAGAACGATGAAGAACGACGAAGAACGATGAAGAATGATTAAAGAAAGTATTAATTTGATCTTAAGTTGATTTATTGTAAAATGAAAAGGTAGTTAGTGAGTAATGTTGGGTGATTGGGCCGTGTACATATAGAGGAAATATGGAGTCGGGTTTTGAAATTGTTGTTACGGAATTGACTCGGGTTTTATAATTAATTAAGGTAATTAATTAGATATAATTAGATATTAAGTTAATTAAACCAAATATCTAGATATTATGTTATTGTAATGAAAAAGAAAGAAAATATCTAGTCCTATTAGAGGAGGAAGAGCCGTGTGATTTGGGTAGTAATCGGGTCTGTTTTGCAAACGATTTGCGTAATTTAAGTTAACGGATCGATAAAGTTATAAATATCTAAGATATTATTATTAGTTTAATCAAAAGAATGAAAATATCCAAAGTGAGTGGAAAAAGATGACATGGGGCGTGTGACTCATGCCAAAGTCGGGTTTCGGGTTTGTTTCGGGATTTTAAGATGACTCGGGAATAGTTAAATGACGTTCGGGTTAAACCGTAAAACCTTCTCTTAAATTCCGAATAAATTCAAAATAATTATATTAAATTATCATAAATTCAAATAAATCTTAATAAAAATAAATTAAATTTATTATTTTTTTAAATAAAATTTTGGTCTTTCAAATTACAAGGCGAGTCGGAAAAAGTCAACGAAAGTCAAAGTTGACTTAAAAACGGGGTTCTCATGGAATCTCTCAAAAATTCCAAATACGAACTCGGAAATTCCAAATTCGACTGGAAACAATAAATTCCACTTTAAAACTTAAATAGGCTGAAAAGTATCCGTAAAATATTTTCACTAGAAAAATAGGGTACTTTTCGGGTTGTTACAATCACCCTTTCTTTTAAAACGTTTCGTCCTCGAAACTTAGAAGAAGTAATGTGACATATATGTAGGTCTATTTCAAACCCTTTAAAAATATATTTATAATAAAAATACTGAGTCTTATCAATGGGGCGGAAGGTTCTCGTCAGCTGTTAAGAACATCGACGTCCCAAGTCAAAAACTTTAAAAGATACCTTTTCGCATCAATAAATGAGAAAACTAGTTATCGAACGTCTCCAAGAACAAGTCTCAACACTCCTTGACGGTAAAATACTTGAAATCATAAAAATATTTCCAAAAGCTTTTAGTTTAAAATTTTTATAGTAAAGGTAATAACTCTACTATCTATGTCTAAAATTTCTAACTAAAGCTTCTAATAATTTATTTATAAAAGATGATATTCGATAGAAGGAACGGAATATTCGGAAGAATAAATCGAATAGAAAGAAAGAAGAAAGAAGGAGATTTACCTCAAGTAAAGAGCTCGGGACATTTAGCTAACATTTTAGCTTCGGGTTCCCAAGTTTCTGATTCGACGTTCCCACAACGCCAAAGGATACGAACTAAGGGTACCACTTTGTTTCTGAGTTGCTTGTTAGCCCTTTCAAGTATACGAATCGGCCTTTCTTCCAAAGCCAAATTAGGTTCCAAGTCCAACACTTCTTCTTGAATAATATGACTCGGATCACTAATATACTTCTTCAATTGAGAAACATGGAACACATCATGAACTTTACTCAAGTTCGGAGTTAATTCCAAACGATAAGCACAGGACCAACTCTCTTAAGCACACGAAACGGTCCACTATATTTAGGACTCAACTTTCCTTTCACTCCAAACCGTTTCACTCCTTTCATTGGTGACACTTTAAGGAATACCCGATCATCAACATCAAATTCAAGCGGTCGACGACGAACATCAGCATAGGATTTTTGTCTATCTTGAGCGGCTTTCATTCGTTCTCGAATGACTTGAACTTGATCAATCGTTTCAGTAACTATGTCGGGGCTCAACATATGATCATTCTGGACTTGATCCCAAAAAACCGGACTACGGCACTTCCTACCGTATAAAGCCTCGTACGGTGACATCTTGATAGAAGCATGGTAACTGTTGTTATAAGAAAACTCAACCAGAGGCAAACACTTCTCCCAAGAAGTATGAAAGTCTAAAGCACAAGCCCGAAGAAGATCTTCCAAAGTTTGGATCGTTCTCTCAGTCTGACCATCAGTAGCGGCATGAAATGCTGTGCTCATCAACAATTTACTACCCATGGCTTCTTGCAAAGCCGTCCAGAATCGAGAACAGAATCTCGGATCACGATCTGAAACTATATCTTTAGGAACTCCATGGTAGCGTACTATCTCTTTCACATAAGCATCCGCTAAGACCTCTATATTCCAAGTTTCTTTGATAGGCACGAATCTGGCACACTTGGTTAGACGGTCTACAATAACCCAGATGGCGTTCTTTCCACTAGAAGTACTAGGTAAAGCCATCACGAAGTCCATAGAAATAGACTCCCATTTCCAAAGAGGAATTTCCAAAGGTTGTAACAAACCTCCGGGTCTTTGATGTTCAATCTTCACCTTCTGACAAGTAAGACATTTACTAACATACTCCTTTACTTCTATCTTCATCCTAGGCCACCAAAAATGTGGTCTCAAATCTTTATACATTTTGTCACCGCCAGGATGAATAGAATAAGGAGAAAGGTGAGCTTCATCAAGTATTCTCTTTCTCAACTCGGCACTTCTCGGAACAAACATTCTACCATGGTAACGAAGGTAGCCATCATTATCCACCACACAGTCCTTAGCTTGCCCAAGTAATATTTTTGCTCGTATGGCGATAAAAGTAGCATCCTCCGGTAAACAAGTACGAATCTCTCGATAAAAATCAGGTTCCGCAGTCAAAGCACCAAGATAATCAAATCCTTTCCCAACAAACTGTATCTTAAGCTTCTGAAATTCGGTTACTAGTTCATCGGGTAAAGTACCAAGAGCATTTAATGAATGACTAGTCTTTCTACTCAAAGCATCTGCCACAACATTTGCTTTTCCCTCATGATAAATCAACTCGGCATCATAATCATTCACCAACTCTAACCATCTTCTCTGCCTCATGTTCAACTCTTTATGAGTAAAAATGCACCTCAAGCTCTTATGATCGGTATATATTCGACAATGAACTCCGATAAGATAGTGTCTCCAAGTTTTCAAGGCATGTACCACAGCTGCTAACTCAAGATCATGAGTCGGGTAATTCACTTCATGAACCCTGAGTTGTCGAGAAGAATAAGCAATGACTTTTCTATTCTGCATCAAGACACATCCCAAACCATGCTTTGAAGCATCACAATAAACATCATAATCGGCTTCATCATCTGGTAAAGTTAAAACCGGCTTGCGGTATGGTCAATCTATTCTTTAATTCCAAGAAGCAATTTACATTCATCGCGTCTCCAAATTACTTTGCTTCCTTCTTTAGCAATTGAGGTCATCGGTCTTGCTAATTTAGAGAAATCTTTCACCAAACGACGATAATACCAGCTAAAACCAAGGAAACTCC
>JAIUZE010002992.1:0-11740 GCA_022085475.1 Heliosperma pusillum | reverse complement strand
CTTGCATCTCACCTTCCTAAATTCATAGAATCATCAAAACATGAAAGACCAATACGTCTATAAACAGGCATAAGTTCTTAGGACAGTCAATAGAAGACTTCTGTAACTCGAGTCTATACCACGAGGTAGGATATACTTATATATTTAGGCTCAGCGGTCACGCTAATAACATGGCCAAAATACAAAGCACACATCTAGGCTCAGCGGTTACCTTTAAAACATGGCCCAGATCCAAAGCACATATCTGAGCTCAGAGGTTACCCTAATAACATGGCCAAGATACAACTCTACCCTAATCCTAGACTGCGCAGACCCAGAGAAATGCGGAAAAACATCGCACCCAAGACTCATCACATGAGTACCCCTAAGGAGAACCACCAAAGGGTTGGCTAGTACTTAAGCTGGCTCCATTCCCCAAAGTGAAGCAATGGCACCATGCCCTGACTTGGATATAAACCCACCAAGCCGAGACACAAAAGCTATCAAGCTATAAACTCCATATGCCTTTAAAGATAGTAAGGCCTATCGATGCCATGGTCCAAGATACTCATTTAGAATTAGAATGGTCAAGACGCCATATACTCATAATTCTCTATGGGTACTTAGTCAACACGACACCAACCATATAATCAAACAGTCACGGAAAAACTTCCTATCATGTGACTAATTGCATATAAATCATATTCAAATATCATATCGCCTCATATCTACTAAGGCTCATTCATTCATTCATTTAAATAAAACCTTACCTGAAGACAAATCCCCGACCCGAGTCCCGCGACGGGTCATCAGTCAAAACGGGGCTGACTAGATCTTATTTTGACCAAACCCGTCTGATCAAACCGGCTAGAAACAGAGTCTTAGCCCATCGAGGTCTTGAACATAAGAATATCTCATTCCATTTCATGTTATTTCATTCTATTCTAACATGTGAATTTATTAATTCATACGAAAACCCGCTTGACTTAAAGGATATCAAATTAAACTACAATCTCGTATTATAATTTCTAACATGTGAGAAATAATAATATATTGAAAACCTTTTAATTAAATAATTTATCTATTAAAATTTCCCACTTGCTAAATATTACAAAACACGATAAAATAACAATACTCAAAAACCGTCACAAGTCCAAGGGACCCACGTTTCATTTTGGACCGGTTTTGGTCATCATTACTAAAAACCGTTTTCTTAATATTTCCCGCATGCATAACATATTTAAAACCCGTCAAAACAACAACAAAACAATCAATTATCGACACAACCCACAAGGACCAAACACGGACCAACCAGACCGGGCTGGACCGGGTCTGAACCGGCCTGGTTTGGACCGGTTTCCAGCCATCAAAACAGCCCACTACACGGTCCAACACCAACATCAATTCTAAATTAATTCTAACATGTTTTTAATTAACAAACAACCATTTTAACAACCATCCATACAAAAATCATGATTATGAACATCATCCAAATTTATCAAGAACACTAAAACATGTCATAAATTCATACAACATAATAATCATAACCACCTATCATGTTACTACTTAAAAACCGTAAATCATAAACAAAACAACTAAATTATGTAACATTGATTCGTCGAGTAACTCGGAATCGTTACCTTAGCTAGCACAAAATCAAGTAGCACCAAAATATAAGAACTAAGAAATAAGAAACCCGTCTTCTAGTCTTCTCCTAAAATATACGAGTCACCAAACTCGTCTTCAAAATCTTCCCCTATAACAAATGACAAGAATAACTTTATTAGAACTAAAACTTGATTTTCCATAATTAAAGTGTTGAAAACGATTTTGTCGGAATTGAAAATAAACCGTACTTGAAGATGGAGAGCGAAGAGGAGATTCTAGAAATATATTTAGGACCTTATTTTAATTAAGAAATGAAGGTTTTATGATGAATTTTTGCTCAAGAACGACGAGACGAGAAGAATCGACGAGAACGACGAAGAACGATGAAGAACGATTAATTAGATCTTAATTTGATTTATTGTAAAATGAAAAGTGTTAGTGGGTAATGATGTGTGTGAGCCGTGTACATATAGAGAAAATATGGAGTCGGGTTTTGAAATTGTTGTGACGGAATTGACTCGGGTTTTATAATTATATTACGGTAATTGATTAGATATAATTAGATATTAAGTTAATTAAACCAAATATCTAGATATTATGTTATTGTAATGAAAAGAAAGAAAATATCAAGGCTTAAGAGGGGAAAAAGAGACGTGTGAAATGGAGAGGAATCGGGTCTGTTTTTACGCGATTTGCGGAGTGTAAGTTGACAGACCGATAAAGTTACAAATATCTTAGATATTTTTATTAGTTTAATCATATTAATTAAAAGATCTAATATGAGTGGAAAAAAAGTGACATGGGGCGTATGACTCATGTCAAAGTCGGGTTTTGGGACTTAAGTTGACCCGAGAATAGTTAAATGACGTTTGGTTAAAACCGTAAAGTTATTCTTTAAATTCCGAATAAATTCAAAATAATTATATTAAATTATGATAAATCTTAATAAATCTAAATAAAAATAAATAAAAAATATTATTTTTTTAAATAAAATTTCGGTCTTCAAACTTATAAGGCGAGTCGGGAAAAAGTCAACGAAAGTCAAAGTTGACTGAAAAGTCAAGAAAAGTCAAAGATGACTTAAAAGTCAAGAAAAGTTTATGACGACTTAAAAGTCAAGAAAAGTCAATGACGACTTTAAAAAGTCAAGAAAAGTCAAAGACGACTTAAAAGTCAAGAAAAGTCAAAGATGACTAAAAACGAGATTTTCATGAAATCTCTCAGAAATTCCAAATACGAACTCGGAATTTCAAAATACGACTCGAAACAATAAATTTTATTTTAAAAACTTAACCTTGCTGAAAAGTATCCTTAAGAAATTTTACTAGAAAAATTGGGTACTTTTCGGGTTGTTACACTTTTCTTATTGTTCTTGAGCATGAAATTAGTGGATGATCCTCCATAAACCAACCTCCAAGGTAGAAGGTCTCCTTCTTGTTGCACCCAAGAATCCACCCAAATAATCTTGCCTTATTATTAACTAGATAATAAGTAAGAAAAAATACTACTAATATTATTGTATTACTACACTAATAATATGATATGAATATTAGTTTGTATGTGAGTTTAGAGAGATGTTGGAGGTTTTAGAGAGAAGAAGGAAAATAAGCACAACATGAAGTAGTGGAAAAATGAACAACAACTGTCCCTTTTGAAGGCTCTTTGGCCGGCACTACCAAGCCACGTAAGGCTCTTATTTTGCTTATTTTATTCACATGGAAATAACTTGAGTTTAGGTGATAATTGTAATGATAATGGTGTCATAACATAAGGTGTAGTGTAGGATTAGATGAGAACAATCATCATTGATCTCCACTAGAAATATATCCGGCCTCCACATGTGTAATATGGTCCATTTTGATTTTTGATATTTGTCCCACAAATACTTATATTCATATGCTTAATTATCTTGTATAATTAAGTGTTAATTTGATCATAAAACAACTATATGACTCAAATTAATAATCAATATACACTCAACTTTTAAGTAATATTTTACCATTATATCAATATATAATGGGTCCCACAATGTACAGTTAATTTATTTTACAACTCTTTGTAAACATAATTAACTAATCACCTCTATCTCAAAATATATGTATAACCTTAACTAATGAAATGAATTAAAAATTAATCATTAAATTAAATCTGATTTAATCGTATTAAAATAAGACGTGAAATTTATTCAGTCAGTTATCGTATTATTGACTAATAAACTTAACTGGAATGAGTTCCTAACATTATATCCAATAAATAATTCTCGTAACTAAACGTACATATCAAATATATGTAATGTGCTAATTAACTGTATCATATATAAATAATTAGTTCTACTATTTGGGTTTCATCCTATAGGTGTGACCTAAAGGGATCAGTTGATCACCGCTGTCATACGACAATAACGTCTAACTTTAGTCAGCTGAGCGTTATCGATTTACGTTAATCAAGTGACGTGGAGTATCAAAATATACAAATCATGCCACGTATATTCAAAATGAGATTTATTATATCAATGCACTATTGTGGAGAACACTTACTCCAACAATCTTCCACTTGTATGATACAAGTTGTGCATGTAGCAACACTATTGCGGAGGACTCCTCCTCCTACAATATCTCGCACTTGTCTCGACAAGTTGTGTGCTACCGATTCTCTTGTCTATTTTGTGTCACATCCTCCCACTCATCACAAGGTGTCTTTCAGGTCGCACTTGTGATTTAATATTTATATATTATTGAGTGGTTTTCTTGATCTGGAGAGTAACTGTCTGACCGTAAAATCTACTAGAGATCTCTTCCGAGCGTGGCCACGCATTTCCAGTCAATACTCCTCAAGTGGCCTTGAAGATGTTAATACCCAATGTGGGTCGACAATTCCTGCTGACCCAATTTACACTCTATAATGCAGATCACCATGACCCAGAAGATGCCCATCGGCCTCCTTTCACGGCACGACCTAGGACAAAAACCAAAGTCAATCAGAAACTACACTGACTCAGGTAAATGGTCGCCAGTCTAAAGAATAGACTCATAGGAATAAAATAGAAATCCCCGCCACGACTAGGCTTTGACAATTTTGATAAGGTACTCTATCATGGTCACTGCCCGACAGAGTGTCTGAACAGTTTGTCTATGTAAACGACCAGTCATCTCCATGACCCCATGGTGCTGAACCAACCATCGATCGACTTACAATCTAGTCACTTCGAGACGTCACCTCAAATGAATGACTAGGAACAAAACACTAAGTTCATCTTGTTCACTTTAATTGTGTCAACCTTTCTTTCAACCAATTCGGATAAAAAAAGTATTAAAATTTAGTGAAACTAAATAAATGAAACTCTAACAATGAATGCGATTATCAAATATATGGAAAAATTGATATGCTATCAATAATTTCTTATCCCATAATCTCCAGCAATTCAGATACACATTTCAATCCCCATTGAAATGACATCACTATCATGTTCAGCCTGCAAAAGGCATGGTTAATGTATTAGCAATACTTGCAACTTTCTCAATACTGATTGTTATTTCCCTTTGTCTACGTAATCACATATTACATAAAACTTTCTAAGTACGTGTCTAGGTTGGAATCTAGACATAAAGGTAGCTCTCACTGTTTTACCAGTATCATGGGATAGGATATACAGTTATAGGAACTACTCCTAGTCCCTCCAATATTGTCGAATCCATGCTACTTTCATATGCATCATCAAATGATGCAATGTACTCCATTTCCGTTGTGAAATCTGCAATGATTAACTGCCTGGAACACTTCCAGCGTATACATGACAATTATATTTGGGAATGTCACTCCTACTTGGAACCTTTCCAATAGTCCTTTCTGCTTGGTACTCTTCCAATAGATAAATCTTCTATAAAGTACAGCCAGTTCGTGATCTCAAATCACCTTGATCAGTTTGGAAACTGAAGTTTGTGTAGCCCTTTACACACAACTTCTTGTAAACTCCAAACACATGGAACATATCTTTAGTCTTTCGCATGTACTTAAGGATGTTGTTCATGGCTATCAAGTGACTCTCACATGTATTTGATTGCAAACGACTTGGAATGCTCAAAGCATGCGAAATGTCGGATTGAGCACATTACAGCGTACATAATTGATCCCGCAGTGGAAGCGAACGAAATCAATTATCATGTGTTCAACTTCCTTGAACTAGTCAAAGATCTTATCAACACAAGAATTTTGACTTAATGCTAATATCCTTTTAAATTAATCTCCATAAATCCAGATATCTAAGAGATGTATACTACTTCTCCAAAATCTTCCGTCATCTAAAATGATCAATATGTCTCCATATATAAGACTGATGAACACAACATTACTCCCACTAAACTTCATGTATCAACATAATTCCTCGAGATGTCTAGAAACATGTATGACATGATTGACACACTAATTCCAACTCTTTAGTGCTTACTTAAGACATCCTTTTAAGCTTGCAAATTAACTTAGGTTAATTAGGATCTACGAACCCACAGGTGAATATAAAATATATACTACCTCTTCTAGAATCATATTCAAGAAGGTGGTTCTTGAGATCCAATTTGTTGGAGCCAGTGTCCTCCACAGTTAGTGCAATAACATAAATAAATCTCTATAGGTTCACAGGGTATACTTTGTATTGTAATCAGTTGATTACATTTATCGATAACGGTTGGCTTGCTAGATAAGTTTGACGTTATTGTCATACAGATGGCGGTGATCAACTGGTCCCTAAAAGTCACACCTAAAGGATGTGATTGAGAGATGTGATTATTTGAGAAAATAATCATATTGATGCCTTATTAAATGACTAAAAGGTTAGTCGGTGTTTTTGACTAAAAGGTTAGTCAATGTGATGATGATATAATCATTTAATAACGATTAAATGATGTTAGCTAAAGACGAATTAACTGTAATTCGTAATTAAATATAAAATGTTATATTTAGTTGTAGTATATAATGTGAGCTTAAACGAATTAAAATGTTAATTCGTAATTAAACATAAACCGTTATATTTAATTAGCAGGATTATAAATATACCGATATTTATAATTGAAGTATATATTATACGATAGTCATAATAATTGTCATGTTAATATATCCACTGCAAAATGTTGTAATGGACCTTATGAATGTATGACAACATATTAGAGAAATATAATATGTATAACATTATATTAAATGGAAGCGAATTTAACCGAAAAAGAGTCCAAATACTCTTTGGAATTTCGGTCAAATAGGGTAACAAAATAAGAGAAAAATATCCCTTATTTTGTCCTATTGTGTGCCGTGTGGTGAGGGAGTATATGGAAGAGTTTTACTCATTCTAACTCTCTAATTTTATTCATCATCAATTTCACATCTCACAAAAAGATACAGACTCTTTTTCTCTGGAAATTTTCTAGCAATTACAAGGGCATATCTCGATCAGTCTTGGGTGCTACGATTAGGAGGATATCTACTTTGATATCTGTTCTTAGGCCGATTTTACGAGGACTAAAGGTCATTCCTAATCCCTTTGTTTATTATGCAATTTCGTTTATGACCCGTTAATCATATAAATCGTAATTTCATTATAATCCTGTAAGATTAAAGGGATGTATACGGATATATTCCCACAAGTGGTATCAGAGCCTTAGGGCTATGAAATTTTTTTTATGTGATTTTCATAAATATTAAATTGTATGATTATTGAGAGAAAAAAAAAATCGGATTTTTTTTTTAAAAACTCACGGTTTTATATTTTTTTGTGCCGTGATGTATATTTTTTTTTTTAGGGTTCCATTATAGATTCATTCATATTATTGTTTTAATCTGTTAAAGATGATAATATATGAATTTGTTGATATTTTAATTTAATAAGGATTAAATTAGAATGTAAATGGAATTGTATTGTATGTTAATGAACATCAATTTTGTGCTATATATTTTCGGTATAAATTGTTTTAGATGTTCATATTAAAAGGTTAATTTGAATCATCTATTTGTATCAATGTTTAATAACGATTAGATATTGTTTGTTTTGTACCGATCTAGTTAATATAAGCTTGATCGAACTAAAACGGTTTAATTTGATTTTTTTTTTTTTTTTGCTGCCCGTGTTACTGTTCACAGTTATAAAAAAAAAAAATTCCTGTTTTTTTTAAAAAATGGCAGCAACAGTTTTTTTTTGTGTATTGGATTTTCGGTTTTTGTTATAAACCGAGAGAAAAGAAAGAAAAAAAAAATAATTTTGGGACTGGTACTGTTC
This sequence comes from Heliosperma pusillum, assembly GCA_022085475.1. NCBI lineage: Eukaryota > Viridiplantae > Streptophyta > Magnoliopsida > Caryophyllales > Caryophyllaceae > Heliosperma > Heliosperma pusillum. The sequence continues at coordinate 3,894 of JAIUZE010002992.1, read as the reverse complement.
ACGTGAACAGTGATCAGTAGAGAAAAAAAAAATTTTGTTTGTTTTTTTTTTTTGGCATTATAAAGATAATGTTTGTTTGTTATTGTGAAAAGGTTCACAATAATGATACCCGATTATTTTAAAAAGGTTTAAAATAAAAATGGATTTTGAAAGATTAAAATTGTTGTGGGCAATTAAGGAATTGTCACATAATTTTGATCGTATATAATGGTGGTTTGGATAATTACTCTACATAATTACATAATTATGTTTTGAAGAATTAATTTATTTAGTTGATGCATTTTATTTTTGTCGAATGAATGAATGAATGAATGGTTTTATTTACGTATTTTTGCAATTGGTTGAAAAATGTAATACCTAGTGTGGCCTTAGTTAATCATGTTTTCGTAATGATGGAAACATGGTTTGGATGTATTTATGAGATCTCGAATCTCTTTTTATTTCTTTTAATTATGTTTTTGGAATTAGAATGTAAATAGGTTTATTTTGTAATTTTGAAAATGTAATTTAAAGAAGACTAAAGATGGAGATCGGATGCTCACTCCCGCTACATGGGCCAAGATGAGACAAAGTCAAGCTTCTCGGGTCCATTAGGATGGATTCCAAACTTGTATTTACTGTTCATTTTGGTAGATAGGCCACACTAGGACCGTTGTAATAGTTTACGTATTTTTCATTCTTTTGCTTTTCATTCACATGTTAAATAATTGCATCATATTCCGCCTAAACCAAACCACCTAAAATGCATGAAAAATGATTCTTATAGTTTGAATTTTCATCATAGACATACAGATGTCACTCGTTCATAGGGCCATCACCTTATTCTAAATCATTCACGAAATGCTAGAAATTTGTTCACTTAAAATGAATTAAATTTAAGATGATGGGATCTTCCTCTAAAATGAAAGTTGAGACTAGTCTTTATAGGAAAAACTACTATGAACCCCTTCTTCGTCGGAAGTCATAATATGACCCCTTCTACGTTGGGTAAGTAGTGAGTGTTGACCTATTTTACCTCAACATTGTAGTCCGAGTAATATCTCGGGATTATAATGGACTAAAGATAGAATTTACAGAAATTTATCGACCGAGAATTCTAAAGGTAGAATTAGGCAAGAGGTTGGCTTATCAATTTACAGAAATTGAGTCTTGGGATCATTTATATAATTCTTGAGGGAGGTCAATTGTATAAATGCATGAGTCATCGCATTAAACAGTTTTTGCATTAAGACTTAATTTTAAAACGATGAATTCTTATCATATTTTTCTTCTTTTCACAGTTTCTTGAATCCGTTATATACAGATATAACTGCTAAATAACAAATGGCTGGAAGTACAGACGACCCAATGCCAAGTGCCACGCTCGGACGTGAATCCTGGCTTAAGATCTTTATGGACAACATGAATCAGTCCACGCGACTGAAGAATGATGGGTCCAACTTTGCGGACTGGGAGGCGGCATTACGGAATGCTTCCATTGCTGACGGTAAGCTCAAGTACTTGACTGAGCCACTACCGACTAACCCAGGCCCCAATGCAGGAGCCAATGAATCACTTGCTTATAGTGATTTCGTAATGGAGGCGGGTGCGATAAAGAACGTACTCATCTTTTCAATGGAATCCAATTTGCAGAGGCGATTCATAGCCCAGGGTGCAAACAAGATTGTCACCACTCTCTCTAACGAGTTCTCGAAAGCTCCGAGGATCGTTAGCTATGAGTATACCTGTCGCTTCTTTGAAGCGAAACTCCAGAAGGGCCAAGCGGTTAGCCCACACATTCTTGCTATGATCGAGAATGTCAAGAAGCTGGAGGCTCTTGGTTGCAAAATCGATGAGAAGATCATTATTGATCGAGTGCTTCATTCACTTCATGATGGTTTTGCTCTTTTCAGGGCAAATTACTATATGAATGATATGAAGAAAAATCTTCATCAGCTCCACTCACTTCTCGTACAGACCGAGAGTGATCTGAAATTGAGTGGGAGCTTGAAGCAGGACGTTCTCATGATTGGCAACAAGGGTAAAGGTAAGGGCAAGGCTCAGGCTGACCTAACTGTAGGGAAGCCGAAGTTCAAAAAGCCAGGAAAGGTCAAGAGTGGGCCTGGTGAGACTAGCGGTAGCTCACAAGGCAAGACAAAGAGCAAAGAAAACATGGAGTGCCACCATTGCCACAAGACTAGGCATTGGAGGCGGAACTGTCCCGTGTATGCTGAAGACGTAAAATCAGGCCGCGTCACTCCTGTTGGTACATCATCTTTTATTCATATGATTGAGATTAACCATGCAAGTTTCGGAACTTGGGTACTAGATACTGGTTGTGGTTCTCATCTGTGTAATCATTTGCAGGGCCTAAGAAGCATCACAACTCTCGCAAAGGGTGATGTGGACCTGCGAGTGGGGAATGGAGCTAGAGTTGCTGCCGTTTCAGTGGGGACATATGTAATCCAACTCCCTAGTGGTTTTGAGTTATTGCTGAATAATTGTTACTATGTACCCAGTTTGTCGAAAAACATTATTTCTGTTTCCGTACTTGATAAGGACGATTTTTCGTTTTTAATAAAGGATAATAGCTATATTTTCTCTTTAAACGATATGATTTATGGTAAAGCTGTTTCCATAAATGGAATATATGTTTTATATCAAACCACAGATATAATGCATGTGAGTAATAAGAAAGCGAAGGTTGGTGACAAAGATCAAACCTATCTATGGCATTGCCGTATGGGACACATAAATGAAAAACGCGTGAAGAAGCTCATTGACAATGGGACTATCTCCCCAATTGACTATGCATCATTTGGCACGTGTGAATCATGTCTCATAGGCAAAATGACTCGAATTTCCTTCAAAGGTGTTGGAATGCGCGCTGCTGACCTATTAGGACTCATACATACTGATGTGTGTGGACCTATGTCAATCAACGCTAGAGATGGCTATAGATATTTTATCACTTTCTCGGACGATTTGAGTAGATATGGATATGTCTACTTAATGAAGCATAAAAGTGAGTCCTTTGACAAGTTCAAGGAATTCCAGAATAAGGTTGAAAACCAACTGGATAGAAAGATTAAAGCACTACGTTCAGATCGTGGTGGCGAATATCTTTCGAAGGAGTTTGATCGACACCTTAAAGACTGTGGTGTAGTACTGCAGTTAACTCCACCTGGAACCCCACAATTGAATGGTGTGTCCGAACGGAGAAATCGAACATTGCTTGATATGGTTCGATCCATGATGAGTCACACGGTTGTGCCTGACTCATTATGGGGATATGCTCTTTTGTCAGCTGCTCTAATACTTAACCGAAGTCCGTCTCAAGCTGTAGACAAGACTCCATATGAACTATGGAAGGGAACGGTCCCTAACTTGTCCTTTATTCGGGTTTGGGGCTGCGAGGCTTATGTCAAGTGGAGACCTGACGATAATCTCGGCCCACGATCGGTCAAGACATACTTTATGGGTTTATCAAACCGAAAGGATGTTTAGTCATTACTTTTACACTCGCCTACCCGAACTCCGAGTTGTTTGTTGGGGCGCTAGTGCGACTTCTTAGAGAATGAGTTCTCGAAATAAGGACAAGTAATGTGAAACTTTCGATCTGTCGGAGATTCAAGAACCAACAACCGAGCAACCGATGGAGGAAGATGTTCCTTCATCTTCTGCTGCGGTTAATATTCCTGAGGAACCTAGAAGGTCGGGTAGAGTCTCCATACCTCCAGACATATACATTGGTATGGTCGAGGAGAACGATAGAGACGATGTTTTGCTCCTAGAGAGTAACGAACCCGCTACCTATAAAGGAGCCATGACCTGTTCCGACTCAAAGCTATGGCTTGAGGCCATGCAATCCGAGAGGGACTCTATGTATGAGAATGACGTATGGGATCTGGTTGA
>JAIUZE010002990.1:0-99651 GCA_022085475.1 Heliosperma pusillum | reverse complement strand
TAGTCACATGATAGGATGTTTTTCCCGTGACTGTTTTATTGTATGGTTGGTGTCGTGTTGACTAAGTACCCATAGAGAATTATGAGTATATGTCGTCTTGACCATTCTAATTCTAAATGAGTATCTTGGACCATGACATCGATAGGCCTTACTATCTTTAACGAGTATATGTTCATGGCTTGATAGCTTTTGTGTCACTGGCTTGGGCCTTTTGATACCAAGCCGGGGGCATGGCTGCCTAATTGCTTCCACTTGGGGAATGGAGCCAGCTTAAGTACTAGCCATCTCTGCTTAGGGGGTCGCCTAGTAGAGTTTCTCATAGACGGTTATGTCATGGGACGGGGAATGGAATAGCTGTTGTCGCTAGGTCTGATCAGTATAGGACTAGGATGTTTTCCTACCTTGTGGTATAGCCTCGAGTTACAGAAGTAGACTATCGCCGTACTAAGAACTTATGCCTGTTTGTAGACGTATTGGTCTTTCATGTTTGTATGATTCTATGAATCTTAGAAGGTGAGATGCAAGCCGACTAAGGTTGATAGAGTTTGGATTAACGGTTGTTAACTGATTCACATGATATTATGTTTGATTAGGGTTTGAGTGTATCATGGCCATGTTAACGGTAACCTCTGAGCTAGCATACCAGATTCCCTACCTCGTGTTATAGTTTATTATCGGATTCACATGATAGCTTTCATATGCTAGGTTATATGTTAGTTAATTGTTTCATAACATGAAAAGCATATCATATATGTTAAGGTTTGTATTTTCCATATACATTGCTTTTATGTTATTCATGTTTAATTAAACTCGACATTTCGTGGCTGGGAGAACTCGGAGTTACTCCCCACTGACTGTGGCTTCCGTGTTTATATTTAATGCGGTTGGAAGGTTTGTGATGCATACATTGGGTACATTGACGAGCTAGCGAGCGAAGTATTTACCTTGGACCTATATTCGGTTCTTAGATTGTATATTATTATACACTCTTTTATTTCCGTATTTTTACGGGAGCTATGTCTCCCGTTTTGGATAATTCTTATGTATAATATTATTTTGTTTATGCCTCTTTTTTTAAGACACCTTTGTTATGATGAATATATTTAATAGTAGGTTCCGGTTTTAAAATTTACCGATTTCACTAAAGTGAACCTATTAGAAACGTATTCTCATCTTTTATTTATTTAAATCATTTTTTTTCTTTCCGCAAATTTGAGGGTGACACACCACTACACAAAAGCATAGTGCGGGCCATGTCCTCTAATGTTCTATTCATACGTTCCACGACACCATTTTGTTGTGGGGTTCGTGGTGCAGAAAAGTTATGTCCTACACCATTCTCCCTACAATATTCTATAAAAGCTTGATTGTCAAATTCGGTGCCATGATCCGTACGAATGAAACTAACTTTTTATCATACTTGTTTTGGGCGAGCTTCATTAGTACCACAAACTCATCGAAAGTTTCATCTTTAGTAAAGAGAAAGATAGGCCATACATACCTGGAGTAGTCGTCGACTAGGACGAGTACGTACCTTGATCCACCGCGGCTTCTAACTTTCATAGGTCCACATAAATCCATGTGTATCAACTCAAGTGGACGATCTGTACTTAATACTCGTTTTGGTTTGAATGAAGATCTAACTTGTTTACAACGGGCACATGAGTCACACATCTTTTCTTGTTCGAATTTGATTGAGGGTAGACCCTCAACTAAATCCCAAGACTTGAGTTTCTTTAAAATCGTTGGACTGATGTGTGCAAACCTCTTGTGCCACAGGCATGAATCATCCAATGTGACTTTCATGCACGTAAAGGAACTTGTAGTGACTTTGTTTAAATCAATCATATACACGTTCCGTTTACGTAGACCTTCTAAGATAACATTGCTAGTTCCTTCAACTATGATACGACAAACATTTGAATGAAAAACGACTTTGTTGCCTTTGTCACATAGTTGAGAGATACTTAGCAAGTTATGCTTAAGGCCATCTACCAGATATACGTTATTGATAGCATGTGAAGAAGATATACCAATCTTACCTACACCAATTATGTTGCCCTTCTTATTGTCTCCAAAGGTGACCTTGCCACCGTTGAAGGGTTCTAGTGAAAGAAATAAATTCTTGTTTCCAGTCATGTGCCTCGAACATCCACTGTCGAGATACCATAGATTGTTTTCTTTCACTATTATCTGCAAGAGAATCAAATACAGCTTTTAGGTACCCACGCTAAGTTGGGTCCTTTGTGGTTAGTGACTCTATGTATTTGATCCTTCTAACCCATACCTGTTTGACAATTCTTTTCTTCTTAGGATAGGGTTTGCTAGGTTTATTATATTGTTTGTTATTGTTGTGACGCACATTAGGTTTAAACGACTGCTTCTGATTCACATTAGGTTTAGATTTTGAAGGTACAGATGTGTAATCAAAAGCCATGTCATAAAACCATCTAAACTCATTATTTCTAACCTCATCACGTTGAGGTTCAGATTCGGACTCACTATACACGTCATGCTCTTTCACAAAATCAGTTTGATTTTTGTTGTCGTTAACATATTTAACACAATTATCTTTAACATGACCGTTGTGACCACAATAATTGCAAATCAGATATTCTGAAAGATTGACGTACTTCCTTCTTTTGAAATCACGGTCAGAAGGAGTGGATTTGCACTTATCATGGTCTCTACGACTATAACATTCATGACCTAGACCCATCTTCATGTTATTATTAGACTGTTCGGTAAGGAAGTCTAAGACCTTCTGACTTCCTTCCCACTTATCATGAACTTTTCGTGCATGTCGGAGCAATTCCTTCAAAGACTGAATTTCTTTTTCACACGACGAATGATCTACATTCGAGTCTTTGGAGGGATTGTTCTTTTTGAAATTTTCACGAAAATCATTGAAACGTTTGTTCAAGATAAGTTTCTCCTCATTGTGTTGACTTTTGGCTTGGGAGAATTCAGCCTTTAATTCTTTCAATTGCTGAGAAAGAAAAGAATTTACTTTCTCATGATCAAGAATAACAACTTCCTTTGCCTTAGCTTGAGATTGTAAAAGCTCGTTGACTTTCTTCAATTCTAAAGTTATAGCTTCATTAGCTATAACTTTGGCTTGAAGATGCTTAATGTTGAGTTTTAACTCTGAGATTATAGCTTCATTAGCTATAACTTTAGACTCAAGAGCTTCTTTCTCAACATTTGTCTTGTCTGAAGTTATAGCTGAATTTGCCATAACTTTAGACTTGAGATTTTTAGCTTTGGCCTTAAGAAGTTGGTTTTCCTTAGCAATGTCAAGAATTTGTTCTTTAAGATCTTTTAATTCAAGACTCTGCTCATGACAATGATCTAAGGCTTCTTCAAAATACTTAATTAAAGACTTCTTATATAAATTCTTAACTTGCTTTTTAAGTTCAAGATGACTAACCTCTTCGTCATCTTCTGAATCTGGTTCTGAATCTGAGTTGCCAACAAGACACATCTCGGATTCGCTTTCATTGTCACTGTCAGAAATTAGGTAAAGACTGACGTTGCTTAGACACAAGTTGGCGACTTCTTCTTCCTCTGACTCGTCGTCCTCTGTGTCGAGATCTCCCCAGCAATAAGCCATCATCACTTGCTTGAATTCCTTCTTGGTTTTGTATCGTTGATTTTTGTCTTTGATTTTCTTCCATGTGGGGCAATCTTTGATCATGTGATCATTATCCCCACATTTGAAGCAACCACGACTTGAAAGAGACCCTTTTGACTCAATTGGCTTTTTGTAAGATTTGTTAGTGTTATTGTTAAACGTTTTCCCTTGTGGTTTATTAAAGAATTTTTTCTTAAAACGTCTAGCAAATAACACTGTCTCATCTTCAAGATCCGAATCATGTCTTTCACTAGATTCGGCTTGTAAAGTCACTTTCTTGCTATTACTATCATTTGCCTCATCTTCATCAAGAGTAATCTCGTGAGCCATTAGGGTACCAAGTAGCTCTTGATAAGATAGGTCAGATAGGTCTTTACATTCCTCAATTACCGTCACCTTAGGTCTCCATCGTTTAGATAGGCTTCTAAGGATCTTCCTGGCAATTTCCTCGGAGTTAAAAGTTTTTCCAAGATTTTTCAATTCATTAATGATACTGGAGAAGCGAGTGGACATGCTGTCAAGCGATTCATTTTGTTCCATGGAGAACAGTTCGTATTTTCGCATGAGTAGTGCAATACGTTGCTTTTTGACAACAGTTGTCCCCTCATAAGCTAACTCAAGACCATCCCATATTTCCTTGGCAGTAGAACTAGATGAGAAACGATCAAATTCAGTATGGATCATGCCGTTTTGCAACAGACTAATAGCCTTTGAATTTTTCTCAGCTTTCTTATAATCTGCCTCAACATAGTCATCTTCTTTCTTTTCGATGGAAGTGCCAGTAGCCGTTCCAAGCATGATCTTATTAGGACCATTCTTAATGATTAGCCAACACTCCCAATCGTTACACTTTATGAAATGGGTCATCATATTTTTCCATAAACTGTAGTTCTTCCCATCGAATACGGGACACTTCAGATGTTTGGAATCCATTAAAATAAAATTAAATGCAGCGGAAAAAAAATAAAAATAAAAGGATAAATGGATCAGACTCCTTGCTGTAAGGCAATCAAGAGCACGAGGCTCTGATACCAATTGTAGAGTCTATTGATCGAATACGAAAGAGGGGGGGTGAATTGAGTATTAAAAACTAGCCCCACTTTTTCGATTTATATGATATGTAATTAATTATTTGATCTTATGAATAAAAATCAACTAATTAATTAATCAAAGTAAGCGCGAATAACGAAATAACGAAAAGTAAAGAGATAAAAGAGAGGCACACGATTTTTGAAGTGGTTCAGTTTCACACGTTGAAACCTACGTCCACTATTCTCGATTAATAATTTTTAGTACCTTTATACGGATTACAAAAATTATCAACCCACTCGTATAATCAACACTATGATTATAACTCAAGGTGAGTATCGCTAAATACTCTATACTATCTTACGCTAATAAGAAAGTACAATATAACTCACACAGATTCCCGTTAAAGAATTGTAAGCTTATAATGATGTACTATTATCCAATAACGTATTTCACTCAAGCGATTGATAATAATTAATGCACAACTCTTTTAAAAACAAACTCTAAAAATAATAAATATTTGCTCAAAGGTTTGCTTTAAAACGATTTTGGAAAATCAACACAAGTAAAATATGTAGCCGTGTAAAGTATGTGTATTTCGTGTGTTTTGCAATTTGTATGTAGTAGAATCATAGTAGATCTAAAACCCTAGAATAATATTTAACAAAGATATTTATCGTATCATAAAATAATATTTGCTTATCTTTTAGAAATATCTTTATCTCAAAATATTATTTGGTTTATCTTATAGAAATATATTTATCTTGATATCTCAAAATATTGTTGTAAAGATATAGTAGAATCTTAGATTAGGTAAACTAAGGAAACAAACCTAAGGAGGCCGAATCCTAGCTCACGAAACTCTAGGAGGCACGCATCCCTAGGTGGCACGAACTAGGTTTCACGAAACCCTAGATGACTCAAACACTAGGTGGGCTTATTAGGTTAACAACAAATTGAGATAGAATATATTGGAAACCCTAGGTAGCATGACAACCCATAAGTTGTATTACTAACCAATAGAATCTCATAAATATATTCTCTATTAAAATAATTGATAAATATAAAAAATACTCTTTCACTTTTGAAAACATTTCAAAACATTTTATTTCCAAAATCATGCATCAATATTTTATCATCAAAATCATAGGCTAAAGCTATAACTTTTGAACATAAAATCTCCCGAATGGAATAGTTACCGAATGACGACCTATACTATCTAATCTTCACAAAGATCTTCAGTATACGGATCATCTCTTCATCTTGATCACAAAGACCCTCCATCTCGAGTCTTGTGTAGTTTTATGTAGATCTTGTTTGAAGCGATTTTTTTTAAAGTTATGCCTGGTTAGCTATAACTTCCATGTTCACTTCCAAAGTTATTCCTGAAGTTGTTATAACTTTGTCTCACAGACTTTATCAAAGTTATGCCTAACTTTGACCTTTCTTCTCATAATTGTTGCTAGATATAATAAGACTAAAGCACACAATTACACGCATATGATATATCGAGTAAAACATATTATTACGTAAACACATGTAATTATCAAAACTATGAAATTGGTCCAACAGTGTACGAATTACAAATTTAATGAAACAAATGAATTGGAGGGAGTACATTATACGTTATCTATATATAAACTTTACATTTATATCAGTGAATTTTCACGAGTTAACTATGATTATTATTTACGAAATAGTTGAAACATACACTTTACGTCTCATTCAGTTGTTTATCTTTTAAATCTTTATAAGAGGTATTTTAATAAAAAGAAAAACAAACAATTTATTATTGAGACGATATAAAAGTCTATTATCTACATTTTACCCAATTAAAAAAATAGATTTTAGATTATACCTTATTTTTAAACTTATCACTAGTTTAATACGGAGTATAAATGAGAAACTCTAATAGTGATCTCATACTGACCAAAATAAAAACAAACAAAATTAATAAAAATATGCTCAGTACATGAATCGAACCCGGATAGACATTAGCTATTAAATCATAATTTGATGACAATATAGGCTAGGCTAATAGTTATCGCAAATTCTTATTTCAGACGGACTATTTCCGTCTGAAAAATAAGACGGGATTATGTTGCCACTTTTTGATGAAATGTAACCACATTTTATATCAACTTGTTTTCAATAGTGGTTACATCTAACTGTAAATTGGTTACAAAATCCCGTCTTATTGTTTCAGACCAAAATGGTTCGTCTAAAGAAAGACCAACTGGTTAATTACAGGATTGTTGCTTTGTTATATCATACGCACATGAGGCCATCAAATTTGGAGGCCCAGTTCGCACCTGCCGTTATTCCTTAGCCGCCACAGTAAGCTACAAAGAACGACGGCCTCCTCCATCTCTCTCACACAGTCACACTCCCAACTCAAGCATCCATTTTTTTGGTCTCTGTTTATTGATTCTCATACCAACATTAACAACACAAGATGGTTGAAGATGAAGCTAAACCTCAAAAGCTACGGTCTAAAGTCGTAGAATCAGATTTCTCTGCACTTGCGGAGCTGTTCTTGCCACATATAGAGTCTTTCGACCACATGGTTGAGTCTGGCTTGGAGACTGTTATGTCTAATATCAAGCCTGTTCAAGTTAACGATCCTTTAACCGGCGTTAAACTTAGATATATCCTTTTTCTTTCATTATTATTATTATTATTGTCCTTTTGATTTTGTTGAGTAATATGATTGTTCCTTAACTTGTTTACCGCACTTTATGTTAGTAATCCTACCATTCATCCACCTCTAAAGGAAGCTAATGGAATGAACAAAACTTTACTTCCTTACGAGGTCAGCTATGTTATTCTTATTTTTTAATTTGTTTGAATAATACAATACGAGGATTAAGTTGAGACATTTGACTTCGTTTTGTGGCCGTAACAGTGTCGTCAGGCGAGGATATCGTATACGGGCAAGTTTACGGCTGATGTTTGCTTCCAATATAATGAAGGAGCTGTTATTAGGGAGAGTTTCAACTTTGGCAACTTTCCAGTCATGTTAAAGGTTTCTTTTTTCATTCTTTTTAACCTTTTATAAGATACTACTCCGTATTGAATTTGGTTCGGCTTTTTATTTTGAAATTTGCAATTTACATTTTTCGAAGCTCTTGAGGTATTGGGGTAATATCATAATACATTACTTCTTAAGATAAGATAGGTTTGCGGTTAATTATCATGTACCTTTTGCTATCGCCTTTTATTGGGACTTTGTGAATGAACAATTATACTTATTTTATGGCGGAGTTCCAATACCATGAACAACTACAGAGTACTTGTCAGTCTGTGTATATTTACTCCCAATATTGCGTATTGACCTATTAAAACAAGAACGTCAGGGATGTATGTTTTTGTCACTCAGTTGCATTCACTCTAGCCAGTTTCCGTTATTTCATTGGAAAAACATAGATAATGACTGATTGTAGCTGCTTATTTTATTTATTTATTATAGCACATTAGAACTTATATGAGTTATATCAATGTTTCCGTACTGTGTTGGGGATGGAGATTAAGAGTGGATCACTTCTTTTCTTCATTGGGATTTTGCTTATGCTATTTAGAAGAGATCAATTGAGGTTCTAGCCAAGCTATGGTTACACCCTGTTTCTTCGGCTGTTTCTTGCATATGAACTTTTGTTGGTATAATATGATTTTGACTACTAGAGTACTAGCATCTCTATGTTTTTGCCAACTTCAGCTGCTTTGATCTCATAGTCCCTGCATTAAACACAAAGTCAAGATCTGTTATATCTTATTTAGAATAACGAAAGCTGTGATTTTTTTTAAAGTTGTCTTTGCGGTTATACCCTACGCCCTAGTTTGTTTTATTATTTTAGTAGGCCATGTTCGACATATGGGAGTCTGACAAAATACATATGTGATGTTACTGAATATATACAAATTATTAAGGTTGTTTGTCCATCTTATGCTTAGTCCAAGATCTGCAACCTCAGGAATGCATCTCCAGCAAAACTAGTTTCTTACAAAGAAGAGCAAGCTGAGATGGGAGGGTTAGTTGGTCTTCTTCTATGATTTCATTGCTTTATGTGTTAATGCTTGGTTTTTCTGTTAGTGACTTTTCTTTGATTATAAATAAGTGATATAAGTCCAGTTTTGATAGTTGTTATGGTGTGTTCAAAAGACATTCAAAAGGCTGTTCTATTTTGGGCTTAAGCAAAGAATTAACGGGATAAAAGGGCAAGGTGTGTCATGTCGCTATGGTGGTATATTTCTATTAAAAAATAACATTACTAAAGCAACAACAAATCAATATAGGATCAGAGTCTTGAGCTACTAACAATAACAAAGAGTTGAATAAATGCTGTCAAAGAACACTGGGTTTTAGTTCAAAGAGTTGAATAAATGCTTTGGCAATTGCCTCTCTAGCCCTTTCCAAATTCTCATATACCCCTCGCTTCCCTATCCCCGACTTCGCACCACCGCACACTTAATTTTATCTTGTTTGTGGCTTTGGGTGGCTGGAGATGAGTACGGAGAGAAAGAGAGAAGTACATAATTAGGTGGTGGTATATGGTGGAAAGTGGACAGTGGATGGTGGACCTGCGTATTTGTGAGGGGAAATAGATTTCTAGGGTTTGAGGGGTTGAGGCTATAAGAGTAGGGGATGTGGCTACAAGAGCGGTGAATGGGGGAGGGTGGCTGATGGAGTGAAGAGAGTAGGGAGTGAGATTGGGGAGGGGCCTATGCAATTTCTTGGAAAAATAATGTCAAGGGTCTTATTAGTATATTGTAAATAGATGAAGGTGTACTAGGAAAAGTCCTTTAACTCAATGTTGCTGCAGTTTATGACCACTTTATAATTCTCACTTTCTCACAACCCAAAATCCCTAAATTAATGTTAAAACCTTGATTCGGACAGAAGAATTTGAGCAACAATTATAGCCTAGAGGCTACTGCAATAAGGGAAACTGATGATCAGAACAGTCATGTTATTTTTTATGGGATAGTTAATTCTCTATGATTAGTATGAGATGGAATCATAGCTGGTTTGAATTACCTTGGGTATCCTGTATAATAAGAACAGGAGAAGAGTTCTAGGATTTTGATTTACTGCAGTAATGTAGGAGGAATTTAGGGATAGTTATATAGGAGATATTTTAAGGAAAAGGGATTTAGGTGCTCTATTAGGACCAAATATATGTTATTTTCACTAACATTGTTTGTCTCTTAAAATACTTTTTTTGGGTTACTAATGACTTTGTTCCTGCGAGTCATGTATTTGTGAATTACTAGTACTATAAGTTTCATTTCATTTGTAGATACTTCATATGCAACGGGCTTGAGAGGATTGTTCGACTATTGATAATGCTGAAGCGGAATCATGTAAGTATTAGTTTATTATAAGATGTTTTTTTTATTATTTTTTTCTTGCTATAAGTGCACAACACATTATGCCGAAATATATTAGTGGATCTGGAATTATTATGTTGGATAAATTTTTCTTTCCTTTTTCATGTCATCTAAGAGAGGAGTGGTTATATGGCTTGTGAGTAAGCCTTCCGCCTAAATCATGGCAGTTTTGTGTTTGGTACTCCCTCCATTTCTGTAAAATGTTCCACATTACAAATTCACAAAGATGTTTCACTTTCCCTATAAATTTATTATTTGTGGTTCTTATGATGTATGACCCCACATTTCTCTCCTACTTTCATTTTCCTACACATATTTTCATTCCTCGTAATATCTTCTCAAAAGCAATGTGGAACAGCACAGATGATTAGAAGGAGTATAACTTATTGTCTTTGGATATAGCCTGGATAACCATGTTATTTTTTTTATAAGGTTGTATGGACTTTCTACAGAAACAATAATGGGCTAAATAGAACCCTTTACTTCTCTAAAAAAACTGTTTTATTGTTTAAGCTACGACATGTTCCTGTTTTGATAAGATCACTAACAAAGATTTGTTGATTTCTTCAATGGGGATTTTTCAGCCAATGAGCATGGTCAGGAATTCATTTCGTGCTCGAAGAGAAGGATACAGTGATAAAGCTGTTGTCATAAGGTTTGCTTTAGAAGACATCGTTCGTCAATTTGTTAATGTTTTTGAATGTTTCTTTTGCTGGCATATAGCCTCATTGCTAGTTTCACTTAGTTCTGGAAGTTGCGTTGTGGATGAGGCTAACTACCTCGCCTGAAGGCTTGCTTTTTAAACCTAAGTTAATCAAGAGTGACTGGCTCAATTCACACTGTGATAATGACTTTACAAGTATATACGAGTTTGCTGTAGATCAACATTGTCATCCTCCCCGTTCTGCAGTTCCAGAAAAAAATATCTACACGACTACACCAATGTTCTATAAAGCATTTCCATATCTCAAGTCTATGTTTCTTTTGCCACTGCCTGTAGGAATTGTAACTAGTTATCCACTTATCCTTAACAAGTGTTGTTCAGATATACCTGCCACTTTTATGCGACTTTGTACATGCAAAATCACTGTCAAAAAGAAGGATTTTGCAGTTTGAACCTCTCCAACATTTGGTTTGGACTAGAATTTCTCAATGAAAAAGGTTTAAAAGAGAGGAAGACCTACCTAACACCTCATCCAGTTTACTAATGGATATACTAGGAGAATCTCACATTAGATATTTAGATTAATATGATCTAATATTAAATTGATTGGTTGATACACTATTTCGGAGAATGATAATAAAACGATCTACTATTAAATTTATCTTGTTGAATTGGCTTATAAAAGTTTTTGCTATGATTTGTTTTAACGGTTGACTCTTGTAAAAACTGGCCCATCATTTTCTGCTTGCCTATAGGTGTGTTGGAGAAGATCAATCGTCTGTTACAGTGAAACTGTACTATCTTAACAATGGAAGCGCTAGGCTAGGATTTTGGTGAGCTGTTATTTCTTTCTTTCGGCAGATTTGAAGTTTGTTGACCATGGATAACATTGAAATAAAATGTGTTGCTTTTATGTGCTGTAGGATAAAAGGAAGGGAATTCTTACTTCCTGTGGGAGCTGTTCTGAAGGTCAAGCATGTTTTTCTGAACTCTTTCCAGTTTTAGTGTTTGGTGATTGCCATATCAATTTAATTTCTTAGTACCTTTGTTTGTGAGCATTTTCATTAAATATAGTGCTGAAAATTAACATCAATGTAGTACCAAGGTTTGTTCTTTCGGAATCATGGACAACATTCATTTTGCCTCTTTATGGGTAAAAAGCATCGGGGACTTTTAGGGGAATCCCTTGGATGATTTTTACATCCCAATTAGGACAGTTTGTAAGTTGCCCTCTTATGATGATGCCGTATCCTCATTTCCTTCGCTAATTCATCAATATAATTTGTTTTCCTATCTGTTAAGTCGGAGATGCAAATTTATGATTTAATGGAAAATTTTCTTCTTTATACGTATAATATCTAGGATTCTGGGGCAGGGTGGCTCAAAAGAAGATTAACTAGACCTTCATTGTCTTTGTCCAAACTCTCCCATTGACCCATGGGATCTGTCTCACAGGACATGCGTTTTTATGGTTTTATTTTATTTTATTTTTGCAATTGACATTAAGACAATTAATGAGGGTCTTTTTTCTGTTTAGTATCTATAGTAGTTGGTTAAATTATAGATTTGATGTTCATCAATCATCACGTCTTTTTTTTGTTGTGGGCGAGGTTGATCATCTTGTTGTAACTTCATCGTCATTTACCTTCAATTGGTAGCCATTATGTATAATTAGTTTTGTTGTGGTTTTGCTTATTCTCCCATCTCTTCCTGCCTCTCGACTGTTTTGCATATATATAAATTTCCTCTCAGAAACAGAAGCGTATTTCTGATAACAGGCACTTCTTGATACTACTGATCATGAACTTTATGTGGCACTCACATGTTCCTACAATGAAAAATATAAAGGAGCAAAAGGTGCTGTCGGGACTCAGCTAGTTGGCGAAAGGGCAAAGATTATACTTGACGAGCTGCACAATTTGTCTCTTTTGACTCGCCGCCAATGTCTAGAGCATATTGGTATGATTTAGTTGTTTCTGCGGCTGCTATTCTGGATAAAGTGGCAGTTTTGTTGGCGGTTATTGTTGCTTGTCAATTTTGTTCTGAAAGTATAGGACAAACATTTTTGTGATTGAGATCTATATTAATTTAAGAGAACTGAGATCCCAGATAACTTAGTTCAACAAACCGATGTTTTAACTGATTAATACAATCCTCTTATGGCGAGGCAAGGGTGTTTGTTGTATGCAACTACCTTTCATATTGTAGACGCTGAGAGGCTACTTCAGAATGACTAATACACTAAAACGTTGCATTGGATGGCATCGATCAACTGTTACACAAAGAAAAATTGAGTATTTGGTTCCATGGGAAATGGAAGTAAATTTTCCATTTCCACTTAAAATGAACAAAATTTAACTGCGATGTTACTAGAAAATTTATGTATTTACCTACATAAGACTTAAGATTGTTCACTAGTAAGTAATAACTGAGAACACAAGAACTTCGCCACATTATTTGGCGATGTAGCAGTATTTCCGACTCAGCATATGGCCCTGAATAATAATCTCTTCCTCATTTTTCCAGGTGAGCACTTCCAACCTGTCATGGAGGGAATGGATAAAGAAAGCTATTTAGTTGTATGTCATGTTTACTTGTTCTGTAAGTTGTCACTATAATGCTATCTTTTACTTTGTATGCTCGTGATTTATGTCTACTGTACTGTTTACTTGTTATCAGGTTGGGGAAACTGTTCTGAATGATTACGTATTTGTCCACCTTGGTTCCAACAATCACGACAAGTTCAATCTTCTAATGTTGGCAGCTACAACTCTTATTCCTCCCTGTATATAAATGTTTTTATTTTTTTGGTCACTGCTTTTCATTGAGAAAATAATGTTGTTTGTAGGTTTATGCTACAGAAGCTCTTTTCACTAGTAGACCAGACATCAGTGCTGGACAATCCAGATTCGCTGCAGAATCACGAAGTTCTACCAGCTGGCCAGCTGATATCCATTTATCTAAAGGTTGTTACATAGTAAATATAGATAACTAAATATATATAATAACCCACATCCGAGGCTTGGTACCTTATTTCTGCCTTTTAGGAATCTATCTAAAGGTCGTTACACAGTATATTAGTATAACACACATTCGAGGCTTGGTACCTTATTTTGCCTCTTAGGAATTTTGCTACGACATGTTTAAGAAGTGATATACACATATGAGGGGTACATGAGGACTTGCATGAGTGAATGAGAGTCATATGTGTACCTGGAATTTAAAAAAAGTAGTATAGAGTTAGAAAGAGCAGGGTGGAGGGAAATTATGCAAATGATAGGGTTAGGATTATTTTCGTTAAATTTAAATTTCTACTCCCTCCAAACTACCCATTTGAATTTTCACCATCTACGAGACACACTTTGACCCCATTTTTCTTCTTTTATATGTTATTTTGTGTCAAACTAAGACATCTTCGGTTGTCAAAATTATAATTTTCCGAAACCTTATATAATAATCGTAAATATGTCGATTTTATTTTTAAATTTGCATCTGATTATGAATAATCGAGGTCAATATTTGATAAGTTTGACTTTGAAAAGTGGATGGGTGGGAGGGAGTATCGCTTTTTATATTCGTACTTATTTTTCTCGTTGTGCTTCTTTATTCTCTATTTGTGCAGTTATTCTTTTACTGTTTTCCTTTTGTTTTGGCACACACTGCTCACGTACATTCCTTTTTGCATCTCCTCCTAGTTCTCTTTCAACTCTTTCAACTCTTTTCTTTTTCATATTCGAGTTTGTCTCTTAACGTGTGTTGTTCTTTGCGGCATCTCCACTTGTTTCTTATGACCAATATTTTCTCCTCTTAACTTTTTCCACTCTTCTCTATCCCATCCTTGCCGGTCATTTATAATTGTGTTTCGTGTCATCTCCGTTCCTTGTTTTGGGTTCCTTTCTGGCAAGATTCTTGGCTTGTGAAAGTGAAATGAGTGTTTGATTTGCAAAGTCACAATTTTACCTCTGCCCAACCCTTCGACCCGCCCAAGCTGCTCTTCCTTGATGTAGTCTTTTTTGTGGTTCTTTTTTTATCTAACACATTGCAAATTAATGTTTCTTGCTTATTCTGTATATTTTTCTTTCCAGGATAAGCTGCAAGAGTGGTTGAATAGATCCAAAAGGCTTCTTAATGAAGAGATGAAAAACAAAGGGGAAAAGTTTTTGCTCAACAATTGTATGTCATGCGTTTGTGCATTTTATTTCGTAGATTTGACATTATTTCCTTTTCTTGCTGCCTATTATATCTTATATGGGAAATAAAGTTCGTTTTCCCCGGTGCTAACTTTGTTATAGATGGACTAAATAAATGCTACCAACTTTATGTCGACTCATGTTACCTCTAGTTATTACTTTAGACGAATGATGGTCGCTTGCTCTAGTAGAAATTTATGAAGTCCCTTGGTGGTGCTAACTCTACCTGTAATACACTAAAGTAAGTCAATGTCAAAATAATTTATTTTGACTGAATAATGTCTTTGATAGTGTTTAACAAAATAAAATAAATGATAAATACGAAAAGCAAAAAAAAAAAAGCTAGGTAGTGTTTTCGGAAATGAGAGAATGTTAGATAGTTTTGACAAAAAATCCTAAAATGTTGGAAAAATCTCAGAAGCAAACAAATACTTAACTTCTTAAACTAAATAAGTATTTTAATTAGCTAAGAAAATACCGAAAATAAGCAAACAAAAATCAAACTATATCATCCGCACGTATCATTTCAAGGAATCTCATATCTTTTGCAGTCACCTTCATCAAAGTGTTTTTTTCCTCTTCCAACCTTCTGTGTTCTTCCGTCTTCGAGCTTTCTAGCCGGTTCATTAATAGGTCTTTTTCCCATATCGCCAAACCATCTTAACCTATTCTCCATCATCTTGTCTTCTTGTTTTTTGGTGAAATGTTAATCTTATATTAGAAAATCTCATGAAGATCTACACCGTCCATTTTCAATACAACTTACAGTAACTTCCGACTAGTATCAGACTCCTATGCTACTCAACCAGATCTCATCAATACAATGAGTAATAGTTCTAGCACTCCTACTGAAAGTAACCCTAAGCTGACTCTTAATCTGCATTACAACAACTTCAGGCCTAGGAACAACTCTATCAATTCTACATTTATTACGACAGTTCCACACCTAATAAATCAAGGCAAGGATCACTGCAATAACAGACTGTTTCTGTAACAACGATCTCATTCTTAGTCTTCTGCACCAAGTGATGATATTCTGATGCGGAATGATTAGAGCCAGCCAAACCCCAGTCAAATCTACATATTGTTTGCTGAAGGCACACTCAAAGAAAAGATGATTATGAGTTTCTGCCCCCACTCCACACAGATCACAAATTCCATTGTTGATGACCCCAAACTGCAGCAATCTGTCTTTTGTTACCAGCCTTCCCAGAGCATATAGCCATGCTATAAAAGAATGTTTAGGAAGAGCAGGTACCTAGTCCACCTTGTCTTGCACCCCTATCAGCCATCTATACCCCTCAGATGCAGTATAAGTCCCACTATTAGTGCACCAGATCCCATTCATAAATCCAGTCTTCATTTTCTTCTTCACTTTGCATATCTGTCTCCATGTCCAGCTAGTATTGACAGTAGGAATGTAAGTGAGCCAGTCACTCTGCTTTATATAAACATGATTAACCCACCTTATCCATAAATGATCAGATTTATTGGCCACCCACCAAGTATATTTTCCAATAACAGCAATGTTCCAAATATAACTATTGACAATACCCAAACCACCTGCCTTCTTTCCACTGCACACTCTTTCCCAAGAAACAGGAGGTGCCTTGATGTACTCATCCTCTCCTCCCCAAAGGTAATTCCTACATATGTTCACGATTCTAGTGATGATCCCCTTAGGAAGCAGGATGTAGAAGGAAGGCCCAAGACTTGACACTCAAGAAAGCCCAAGCACCACAAACTTATGCTGATATTCTGAAATATGGAAGAACGTGGGATACACAAGCAGACAAAGAAGTTGGTGGCAGAGGAAATATATGAGCTGGAAAAAGGAATGAGGTGGAGTAGGTGTTTGTCCTCTAGCAGAGCATGTAACCTAGGGTTTTGTGCAATCTTCACCATAAATAGAAGGAGAATGTAAGGATCCTGATGACAGGAATATTCAATGAAACAGTAACATATTCTCACAAATATTAAGCAAAACCATACTATCAATATTTCAATGCATACAGTCATGAAAATCTTCATGGTATCAGAGCCATGAGCCTCGTGCTCTGGCGTCTGCATACTTGGTTCTTTCTCATGGTATTGATGTAAGTTTCTTCTTATATACTTACATATAGTTGTTTTCATTGTTCCCCTGTGAAAGTTTCTATCTTTTTCCTCCTATCTATTAGATCGAGTGTTTTCTGTATCTTTTTCTGTTGTTACATTGCCTGAGAGTGATGAGAATGCTGTAACAACCATAGCCGTCACAGACCCCCTGTACTGTAATCCTAACGATGTTGGTAGCACCCTGAAAGTCACACCCATACTAACTGGAGTAGAAAATTATATCCCTTGGAAAAGAGGAATGGAGTTAGCTTTGTCCACAAAAAGGAAACTTGGGTTTGTTACAGGGGCTGTGGGAATGCCAAGCAGGGATACTGTTAGAATAGAGGCATGGTTAGCAGCCAACAGTCTTGTTATTTCTTTGTTATTTCTTGGATCCTGCAGAATGTAAGTGAACCAATTAAAATGTCAATTTTGTATACTCAATCTGCTAAGGAAATCTGGAAATTGTTGAAAGGAAGGTACTTGGTGAGTAATAGGGCAAGAAAATATAAACTAAATAAGGATACCTATGAATGCAAACAGAATGGAAAACCTGTGACTGAGTATTACATCCAGTTGAGGTCTTTGTGGGATGAATTGGAGAATCTAAATGATTACCCTGTTATTACTGTCATAGCTGAAGAATTTAGTGCCTTTTTGGATACAATGCAAAGACAAAAGGAGGAGGCAAGGCTGTTTCAGTTTCTGAATAGCCTAGATCTCTCTTTTGGTACTCAAAGGAGTGCCATTCTTCTGATGTTTCCCTTGCCCAATGTGGATGATGCCATGTCCATCATGGTGCAAGAGGAAGCGCAACAACAGAATATCCAGCCTGCTGCAAGCTGCAAAACCTGAAGTGGAAGCTTCTGCTCTCATGGTTAAGGGGGAGAAAACTGAGACTGAATGTAGGCATTGTGGATTGAGCAACCATGTGAGTGAGAAATGTTGGTATGCCTCAGGATATCAACAGGCAAGAAGAGGAGGTTTTACCTCAGGAAGAACCCAAGGAGGCTATAGAGGAAACATAGGAGGCTACAGAGGTAGTGAAGATTTTCATAACAGTATGCATTAAAATATTGATAGTATGGTTTTGCTTAATATTTGTGAGAATATGTTGCTGTTTCATTGAACATTCCTGTAATCAGGATCCTTACATTCTCCTATTTATAGTGAAGATTGCACAAAACCCTAGGTTACATGCTCAGCTAGAGGACAAACACCTACTCCACCTCATTCCTTTTTCCAGCTCATATATTTCCTCTGCCACCAACTTCTTTGTCTGCTTGTGTATCCCACGTTCTTCCATATTTCAGAATATCAGCATAAGTTTGTGGTGCTTGGGCTTTCTTGAGTGTCAAGTCTTGGGCCTTCCTTTTACACTCCCCCTCAAGATGAGAGTGTGGTTCTTTCATCACTCCCATCTTGTTAAGAAGATGATCATGCTGTTTGACAGTAAGTTGCTTGGTTAGGACATCAACTATTTGATTTTTGGATGAGACATAAGTTGGCTGTATCACCCCATTAGCAACCTTTTCCTGATAAAGTGACAGTCTATTTCTATGTGCTTTGTTCTCTCGTGAAGCACTGGATTAGCTGCTATGGCTGATTGTCGCACCTTAGAGCAGCAATGTCTATCTTTTTCAAGCCTAGATCCTTGAGTCATCAACCATGTAACTTCACAGGTAGTCAAGGCCATTGCCCTGTACTTTGCTTCAGCAGAAGACCTTGCAACCACAGTCTGTTTTTTTGATTTCCAAGACGCTGGAGACTGTTCTAGAAGGATGCAGTAGCCAGTTGTTGATCTTCTAGTTGAGGGACATGAAGCCCAATCTGAGTCACATTAGGCTGTCAGAGTTGCAGAGGTGCCATTAGCAAACAAAATTCCTTGACCGGGAGCATTCTTTAGATACCTCAACACCCTCCTTGCAGCTTGGTAATGGTCAGAAGTGCTGACTGAGCAGTTGTACAGAAAAAGCAATATCAGGTCTTGTGATTGTGAGGTATATAAGCTTCCCAATAAGCCTTCTATAGAGGTCAGGGTTAGGTAAGGGTGTTCCTTTGTGTGGATAGAGTTTGCAGTTGCTTTCAATGGGAACCTTTAAGGCTCTTTGTTTTTCAATGCCAAATTCTTTAATCATGTCAGCAACATACTTTTTCTGTGACACAAATATTCCTTGTTCAGTTCTACTCACTTCTAATCCAAGAAAATAAGAAAGACTTCCCAGATCCTTCATGTGGAATTCTGAGTTCAACTTAGCTTTGAGTCTATTAATTTCCGCCATATTGTTTCCACCTATCACCATGTCATCAACATATACCAACACCACTGTAATGCTGTCTTTTTCTTCCTTGATAAACAAAGAATGATCAGCTTGTGACTTTGAGAATCCATATTGTAGTAAGGCATATGACAGTTTAGCAAACCACTGTCTTGGAGCCTGCTTTAGGCCATAGAGAGATTTTCTGAGTCTGCAAACCTGCGTTGCAATGGATTTAGTCACAGAAACATTTCCGGCCACTCTAGTTCCTATGCCAGTGTAGCCAGGAGGCATGTGCATATAGACCACTTCATGTAGATCACCATGGAGGAAAGCATTGCTTACATCCATTTGACATAGGTGCCAACCTTTCATGGAGGCCACAGCTAGCAAGGCCCTAACAGTAGTCATCTTTGCCACAGGAGCAAAGGTTTCCATATAGTCGAGACCATATTTCTGTCTACAACCTTGTATAACCAGTCTGGCTTTGTGTCTCTCCAGTGAACCATCTGGCCTGTATTTGTTTTTGTATATCCACTTACAGCCTATTGCCTTCCTTCCTGGTGGTAAGCTTGTAATTTCCCAAGTCTTATTCGACTCAAGAGCATTCAGTTCATCATTCATGGCTGATATCCATTCATTCTTCTTAATTGCCTGATAGAAGTTAGATGGTTCTTCATTACAGACTACCTGATGCACCATATTAGCAAACCCTTGCGTGACATTGGCATTTGTCATACTTGTGGCTTGGGCAACATCTTCTTTGTTATTTCTGCCCTTAAGATTAACAACAAAGTCTTGCATCCAGAGAGGCTGTTTTCTTGTCCTTTCTGATTTTCTGTGCTGCAGTTGCTCATCCTCATGTCCTGAGGCCTCTTAAGCCTCTCCTGGTTGCTCTACCTGATGTGGATCAGAGTTGTCCATGAAAGCCTCATTCTGAGAAGGCACAACAGACACAAGGGGTTCCTCATCAAGGCTCAAGGGTTCCCTGTCAGTGTCTAGGTCAGGCATAGGTACAGGACATGGTTCCATTAGACTCCTAGAGCTTGTAGAGTTATAGGGAAACATGTGTTCATAGAAAACAACATCTCTAGTAACAAATCTTTTCTTGGAATTTAAATCCTCAACTATATAACCTTTTTGATGTTGTGGGTATCCAATAAAAATACATGGAACTCCTCTTGCCTGAAATTTATCTCTTTGCCTATCAGGGTTATATGCCATTCCAAGGCATCCAAAAGCCCTTAGTTGTCTGTAATCTGGCAATTGTTGAAATAAAATTTCATAGGGAGTTTTGTTCTTGATAACAGGTGAAGGCAACCTG
Source organism: Heliosperma pusillum (assembly GCA_022085475.1). Lineage (NCBI taxonomy): Eukaryota > Viridiplantae > Streptophyta > Magnoliopsida > Caryophyllales > Caryophyllaceae > Heliosperma > Heliosperma pusillum. Next base: position 79,067 of record JAIUZE010002990.1, on the reverse strand, counting down.
TTGATCAAATAGGCTACAGTTTTAACACAGTCACCCCAATATCTCAAAGGTAAACCAGCCTGAAATCTCAAGGCCCTACTCACTTCCAAGAGGTGTCTGTGTTTCCTCTCAACAATGCCATTTTGTTGAGGTCTGTCCACCAAGCTTGTTTGGTGAACTATGCCATTTGTGGCAAAGAACTCCAAACACCATTGATCTTTGAATTCAAGTGCATTATCAGACCTTATCGTTTTGATTTTGGACTGAAAATGAGTATTAGCAAACTCATAGAGTTGTTTTAGATAATCAAGAGCCTGAGATTTCCTTTCCATCAAATAGACCCAAGTGGCCCTAGAGCAATCATCAACCAAGGTTAGAAAATACCTACACTTTCCTTTGTATGGAACCCTGTAAGGGCCCCATATGTCCATGTGGACCATATCAAAAGGGTGAGCATAGATGGATTGACTAACAGAAAAAGGGGATTTGGTGAGTTTTGCCGTAGGACACGATAAACACAATTGTTTTTGGGAACTTTTTACAGATAAATTTAAAGAAGAAATGTGTTGTAATTTGGACAAGGGAGCATGCCCAAGTCTATTATGCCACAAACAATAAGTATCAATTTTAGCATTCATAGAAGATAAAACGTCATTACAGAAATGTTTTTGATCAAATGGCTTTTGACACAAGTTGTCAGCCTTGGAGTTAGAACTAAAAAGCAAATCAGAATTCTTCTTGCTGGTGTCTTGTGATTTGTGGTTGTTTTTGTGTGGTTCTAAGTAGTACAATCCATCTACTGCTCTTCCTCTCCCTTTGATTTCATGGGTGATACAATCCTGCACATCACAATGAGAGTTATAGAACTTAACATAGCAATTATTGTCCTTGGCAAGTATTTGAATTGACACCAAATTGTGCTTAAAATCTGGCAGAAACATAGCATTTAACAGTTTAATGCCATAAGACATCTCCCCATTTGGAAGGTTGATTCTGAGTCTTTTTACATGGGTTTTAACATCAGTTAATTTGCTTAGGTCAGTGATCATGTGGTCACTTGCTCCTGAGTCAAGAATCCACAGACGTTTACTCATTTTCACATTCTGACAGTATGATATACCTGCAAAATTGCAATCAATTTCCTCATCAGTATCATTTCCACTCTTCATTCCACTTTTGCGCCCAGGAACATATTTCAAGAGGCTCTCTAGCTGCTGGTTTGTGGCCACTAGGGCTGCAACTAACTCTGCATTACTTGGTTCAGCCTGTGCATTGCTTGCCATCCTTCTATTAAAACCACTGGTGTAATTGTTACCACTGTTGTTATGACTTCCCCCATAGTACCACTGTTGTTATGACTTCCCCCATATCCAGAGTAGGAATTGTTCCTTCCTCTACCTCTGTAGCCTCCTCTAATCTTGGCCACCATTCTCTCCACCAGCTTAGAACATTCCCCAATAGGGATCCTTTTATAGCAGATAGGAATCCCAAGTATCTAAAAGGAAAATGGCCAATCTGAAATCCCAGCATCCCCCTAATAGCCTGAATATCATCTTGTCTTCTATCGATGCCACTTTCATCTTCTCCTTAATCACCTTAGGCAACCCATTTTCGCCACATTCATGTTTTCAACATGCCAATGTTTCACAACGCAATACATGCTGTTATCACATGAACACCCGGTGTCGCATATCCATTTCAAGAACTCTCCTTTAATTTGGTAAGTCGCATCCTCGTTGCTGTCTTTTTTAATCATAGATCCTAAATATCAGAAAAAAATTGATCCATGAACAAACTTTCCATCAAAAGTAATAATCCCTACTTCTCTAGTTCCCATTTCACTAAACTTACAACCCTAATCGTCGGTCTTACTCGTACTCAGCCTAAACCAACGAGTCTCCAATGTATGCCTCCATAGTTCCAACTTCCTTTTAACTCCTCCTTTTGTCTAATCAGTCAACACAATATCATCAACAAAATCATACACCACGGGATGCCGTCTTGTATTGCCCTTGTCAACTCACTCATAACTATAGCAAAGAGTAAAGGGTTCAGACCACAATCTTGATGAACTTTTATAAGAAACTTTTTCATCCTCCCAACGTTACTTCGTTCACTTGTACTAGCCTCCTCATACACACCCTTTATGAGGTCAATATAATTTTGGGGATACGCCCTTCTTCTCCAAAGCCCATCAAAGTACTTCTCTCGGTAGCCTATCATATGTCTTCTATCATCAATAAGAATGACTCATAAGATAAATTGCATCCATACTCGATCTCCCAGGCATAAATCTATCCAATGTGGTTATCCGAGATGCTTACACATTTCCTAAAGCTTTGGTCAATCACTCGATATTTTGATTTTAATTGTGTTCTTGTTTATAAGTTGCTCGCTATGCATCAAGAGGTGTAACAACCCTTGGGTCATTAAGCTGATATGGTTTTGTTATCCGTGGGAAATGATGCAGTTGGTGATGTCAAAAAAGTGTTAAGGAAAAATGATTCAAAACAAATTGGTGTTGCCATTGAGAATCTCTTGAAAACTGGAAGATTGGCTTCAGAGTCGCCACTTGACTTACCGCAGGTATTGATTTGTTCGGCATGCATGTTCACCTATTTATTTTTTATATTAAAGACTTGGGATACCCTGGTCGTAATCGTTTGGCCCATCTTTCACTATCATCCCCTATTTTGTTTCAACTGCCTTGAATCTATCTAATAATTTTTGGCTGTTTTCAATCATCAGAGAGCTGGGTTCGTCATTCAGGCTGACAGGATTAGCTTTCTGCGTTTCCTCTCAAACTTTAGGGCTGTTCATAGAGGCACCGCTTTTGCTGGAGCTCGAACTACAAGCGTACGGAAACTATTGCCCGAGTAGGTTATCTTTCAGTTTTTCTTTGCCAGTGGCTACTTAATTTGCTGTGTTGTTTTCTGGCTAACTGATGCTGCTGTTTATGCTGTTGTTATTTTTATTATTCTGTTTTTATTGTTGTAAGAGATACTCCTTTTTCACAATAATGTTTCTCTTTGACTTTTTGCGGTCTGTGAGACGACACTTTGACCCTACTTTTTGCATTTACATACAATTTTTTTTTGTTGAAAATATAATTGTGGAAAATTTCTTTGTAACAATTCATATATTTTAATATCGTATGATAAAAAAAACAAATTATTTTCAGCATATTTATGGTCAAAGTTGGTAAAATTTGACTCCCAAAAATCAAAGAGGAACATTACAGTCAATAGAGGGAGTGGTATTCATCAAATGACACCAACGGGGTGATGCCCTGTACAAGAAGACATCATGGGGTTAACACTCATGTACAAATTGAGAGAAGTAATTATGCTCTCTAAGCTATTATAGCTATTATGAATAATATTTTTCACAAAGAAAAAAAAAAGAATTGGCAAGTGTTGATCCTAGTGAAGAATTTGGCTCTAATTGTGCAGCAACTTCATAATGAGTTTTGAATTCCTGACAAGTAGAAGCAGTGTTATTGTTACAGTGCTTATTCTTATTCTTTCAATGCTTTTTGCAGGGCTTGGGGATTTCTTTGTCCTGTACACACACCTGATGGGGAGCCCTGTGGGTTGCTAAATCATCTCACCTGTACATGCAGTACGTAACTAATGTTTAATCTCAATTTCACATATACATTGCACTTATAACCATAATCAAACTTACAGTTTATGCGTATTAATGTATCAAACTATCAATGGCCATTTTGTTTTTGTTATAACTCAACAAGAACATAACTACATAGTTTTGTATGATTTTGGAAGGAATATCTCTGTTATGTGAAGTTTATCATAGGATATTAAGATAATTTCTTGTGTGATGGTGACACAGTGTCAACCATATGGTGGTGTTGGTGCTGAAACAGGTTCAGCAAGAAGTAATAGAAACATTTCTCTGGCCTTCCTTTTAGGCCCTCTTTAGCATTTTATGTTGAGAATATTTAGAATTGAACGATTTACTTTTGGTTCTTTTCTATACATTTTTAGTTTTCATCAATGTGCTATGTCAAACTTTAGGTCCCTAAGTCGCACAATTCTTATAATCCACCTTCAGTCTGTGTGTGGATATTATGTATGACCATGGAAATATTTGTCATCAAAATTTTCCATTAGCTAAGGACCTGGGCATAAAAAGAAAAAGAAAAACAAGAATTAACTGGGCCTTTATTCGCAGCTGTTGAAAAATAACACGGTTTGCTTCACAGCTGGAAGAGAGGCCAGATTGCCCAAACAGGCTCACATGTGAGAGGGGGGGGGGGGGGGGGGGAACCCCAATATTCCCCCATGTGAGTTGTTCACCATAAAAGAGTATGAGAGTTTACTACTTTATAAGCTAAGAGGCTACTCCCTCTATTGCGAATTGGTTTTAGAGTGGAACCTCTTTAGGCTTATGAAGCGGACTCTCTCTCCCCAGTACGAGTACGGGTGATTTAACATGGTATCGGAGTTAGTGTGACCAAAGGTCACGGGTTCGATTCCACCCCCTCTATTCTAAAGTGGAATATTAGCACCAGGTATGGAGAGGTATGGAGAAGCGTGCAGCTGCATCCACATTTCAAGCCCAAAGGGCATTCGTGTGAGGGGGCGTGTTAGAGTATAAAACCGATCTTGGGACTCCAATCATCAGCTTAAGCTTTTGGTCGAGTTGGTTTCTTAACATGGTATCAGAGTCTATGGTAAAAAAAGGACTTGGGCATAAAAAGAAAAAGAAAAGCAAGAATTAACTGAGCCTTTATTCACAGCCGTTGAAAAATAACACGGTTTGCTTGACAGCTGGAAGAGAGGCCAGATTACCCCAATCCCATTAAAATGGGCTCACATGTGAGAAGGAGGGTGTAACCCAATATTCCCTCATGTGATTTGTCCCACATTGATAAAAGAGGAGAAAATTTACCACTTGATAACCTAAGGGGCTACTCCCTGTATTGCCTATTGGTTTTAGAGTGGAACCTCCTTGGGCTTATGAAGCGGACTCCCTCTCCTTAGTACGGGTGCGGCCCATGGTCTTTAACGAATTTAACAGACTAGAAAATTGTAATGTATTGTTGAGCAATATACTGATAAATTGGAAATGGCCTCTTCTTGGCATCCAAATTGGGATGTGGACAATTACTTAGGGATGTCCGACTATTGTTGCAACTGTAAAAATTTCCCATACTGGTGGACAGTAAGTATATTGTACCGTGAAAACAATCCCTTGTCAATCGCAATACCCTTTCCGAAAGTAGCCTTTCCCTTGCCTTCGTGGTTTCACTTGAATTGCATGCTCCCATAATAGTCCTTTGTTATTTGTGATGCAGCTTAGTTCGTTATATTCTTCTATCAATTCCTTTGTTTTCAGTGATCACTTCCCATGACAGTCTTTTATTATCTGTGGTACGGCTTATGTTGGCATTGTATTCACTAAATTCCTTTGTTTTAGGGATCACCTCCTTCTATGATCAACACGGAGCCATCAAAAACTTTTACAACATGAGATTGGCAATTATCAACACTTTGTTTAAACTTGGCATGAAGTCTTCTTTGCCGAAACTTGTGCAAGGCGGCCCACCTGAAGTTCTCTCAGTTCTTCTTGATGGAAGAGTGATTGGAGCCATAGCAGCTTCTCTTGTCGAAAAAGCTGTTGCCCATCTAAGAAAGCTAAAGCTGTCTGAAGGTTTAGAGGTTGGTTATTATCCTAATATCTTGTATTTGCTGAATTTAGCTTGTTAATTGTGATATTGACCAGAAGATATTTATTAGCCAACAAGTTTATCTATTACAGATTCCTAGTGATATGGAAGTGGGCTATGTCCCTTTGAGCTTTGGTGGCGCATATCCTGGGTTGTTTCTTTTTACAAATCCTTCCAGGTTCATTCGCCCAGTTAGAAATATATCTATCGTTCCTGAAGATGGTAGCAATACTGAACTAATCGGCCCGTTTGAACAGGTGTTCTTTTTTCCTTTTCCTTTGATTTATTTATATTTCAACGTAATTTTTACCAGGCTAATTTTGAAAGGTTATTAGTTAACGGTCGTCTGTGAATGAGCAAGAATTTAGTTTTTTTTTTTTGTGAGTTAGGTTTTTATGGAAATTAAATGTGCTGATGGTGGAGATGCTGGAAGGAGAAATGGCCTTCCTGCAACACATGAGGAAATACATCCAACTGGTATACTGAGTGTAGTGGCTAATCTCACACCCTGGTGTAATCACAACCAGAGCCCACGGAATATGTACCAATGTCAGGTAGACTTTGGCATTTCCAATGCTCTCTTTTCTGTAATTTTCACTGGTTCCTTCTTTCCGTGGTGATTCATTTTTATTCTTGGTGTCTGCTCAATATGTAGATGGCAAAGCAAACAATGGGTTTTTCTGCGCAAGCAATCAAATTTCGTTCAGAGCAGAAGGCTTATCATCTCCAGGTCTGATATACTGACACTGATATATATGATTGATATTATTTTCGAGTTAAAACTCTATATCCAGTTCTCCACTTGGCACTTCTGCAAGCAGTGTATGCTCTGTATAATCTCGGAGACAGTTCCTTTTTTTAAACTAAAGGGTTATCATTGAGGGATAGATGTTCAGTATTTTTTTTTCCTTCATCATCTATTGAGCCAATAGTCACTTTATAAATACTCCTGTGTCTTATAGATCTTGAACACTTGCGAGGGTTTTTATACTGCTTTTCTGACTTCAAGTGAGAACTTTGTATTTTCTGAGTGATGTGAAGGCTGTTTTACTATGCCATAGAATTAGATATTGGGTCGTCTTTAATTGCCTTTTACTCTTCTTCCTCGTGGGAAAGTCATTTGTTCAATCGTGGTATGATATAATAAGCTGAAAATTTGATTTCTAAACATTTATTTGCTTGATGTTTTTGGGCAGACCACATCCTGCACGGGAGCAGCTTGGTTATCTCATTAGAAATTTGGTGTCTGAGTTGACTGTTTGTACTCCCTCCGACCCAAGCAGTTTTTTACGTTTTTATTCCTTTGTGAGGAATATTTAATCAGACGTAAAGAATTTGTTGAGTCCGAGGAAGTGAAAGATAAAGCAGAGCACAAATCGCTGATAACTGCTAGTAACATGTAATTTTGACATGCTTAAGCCGATTTTTTTTTCTTTGTTTAGGTAGCTTCTACCTGTCCTGGGTTGTGTACTCTTTTCTTTTCTTTTCTTAAGTGCTAAAAAGAGATTTAGTTGTCTAGTGACCAGCTGTGATTGTATTCAGTCAAGTTTGGTGCAACCTAATACAGTCTTTGCCCTTTTCACCGATGAGTTCTCCTCTGAAAACTTTCTACCTGTTGTATGTGTTGGCTAATATATATTTGAAAAACTTTGGGACTTTGCAGACTCCTCAAAGTCCTATTGTGCGGACAAGGTCTTATTCGAAGTATTGCCTTGATGAATATCCTTCTGGGACCAATGCGATTGTAGCAGTTCTGGCATATACAGGGTAATATCTTGCAATTATTTAGAAATTTTCTAAGATTTAAAGAGGAGCAGCATGTTGTGTATTGTGACACTCATGTTCTATATCTGTTTCCTTGTCCAGGTATGACATGGAAGATGCCATGATTTTGAATAAATCTTCTGTTGAGCGCGGGATGTGCCATGCTCAAATATATCAGGCAAGCCTATGATATTTTTTTCAATTTGTTTATTCTTGAATGGCTGAATCAAAAGCATGAAAACGACCGTTCATCTCTAATCTGCCACCTAAAAAAATTGTTGAATGAGTATATATAGACAATAGTATATCGTTAGATATAACAATACAAAGTCGTCATAAATAGAAACTTACACCTTCCGTGGGAAGAATTTTATATAGTTATGTTGTTATCTTCCTCCAGAGATAGTGGTAAGGATGGACTATGGAGGCCACAAAAAGCACATGTATACATAACACTTACTCGTCGATTGGGACATTTTTACTCTTCAAAGAGGCTACCATTAAATGTCAGCCTATACAAAAACGGCAATCTATTTATTGGAACCATTCTAAAACATTACTAGTATCCTAGTATCTCCTACTTCCTTTTCTTCTCTCAGCTTTTTCGATATAATTTCCCAATCCCACTCTACAGTATCTAGTTCTGAAAACTATCAAGCAGAATCATATTAATGCAATTGTTGAAGAAACTTCCTATAATCAACATTGATATTAGTCACCACTCTTTCTGAATTTTCTAATGACCTGAACGTCCGAAACAATGGATTATTCTGTTAACTATGCAGTGAAATGCTCTCTTTAATTTGACTTTGCATTAAAATGGAATAAAGTAAAATGCTAAAGTGATATGCTTAACTGTATATACTTTTATTGAAACTCTTTATATTGTAAAGTAGTAGTCAATCGATACAAGTTTCCACATAAATTTCAGTATGGGTTATTCGGACTTGGCCTTTCTTTCTTTTCAATGTTATAAATCTTTGGTACAATATTAATGTTGTAGGCTTTGGACTTGACGGAAATCTACATGATTATATCTTGATGATTATATACTACAATTTTTTTGGGAATTGCTTTTTCATATACGTATTTGCTAAATCATACTCCCTCCCATCCAGACCAAACTACCCAGTTGATTTTTCACGGTCTACGAGACGACACTTTGACTACGTTTTTCTTCATTTATATATTACTTTTTTGCATCGAAATAATATTTTTCCGAAACCTCTTTTTATAATACATGTAATTATGTCAATTTTATATACAAATTTTAAAAATTTGACTACATATAATCTTTTTTTTTTTTTTTTTTTTTTTTTTTTTTTTTTTTTTTGGCAACAGTAAAGATAGGGGATTTATTGCTTAATAGCCCATTTAGCTAATCCATGGGCTATTGTATTTAGTCTCCTCGGAATAAAACTAAAAACTAAGCAGTGAAAAGAGACGCTTAAATTCCTAATGTCTTCAAGGATCCCTTGCACTTCATGATGATCTTCCTCGAGTCTGCAAAGCTGATAGAGAAGCTGCAAGCAGTCAGTCAAGACATATAGGTGGTAATGGTGCTCCTTTAGAGCCCATGAAAGGATGTCCCTAATTCCAGTAGCTTCAGCTTGAAGCGGTCCTTGAGACCAGAATTTCCTGCTGTCCCTATGAATGATGGTACCATTATTATTATAGACCACCCATCCTATTGCTGAATTCAGGTCGGGGAGCCAACTCGCATCAACCTTAATTCTTAAAATATTACAACCTGTTGATATTCCGAGAAAGGATACTGGAATGGATTCTTTAATCTTTCTCTTCGAGTTTTCATGTTCACTATCCCGATTGACGCCCTGCTAGCAATCTTTGCATCATCTATATATGTATGCATGACAGCTAAAGGGGAAGGATTAACGCCGCGGAAGATACAATTGTTTCGCATCTGCCATATACTCCGAAGAATAGCAACGAAAGTAATAATAAGGTCATTTGCATCGTCCCGGTTATAAAGGTACATGACCCAATTAATAATCCAAATACCCAGCTTCAGGTGATCATTGTTAGAAGATCGGATACCCAAGATTGAGGAAGACCAGATTCGATTGACAAAGTGGCAGTCTCTGAATAGGAGTTCTAGAGATTCAATTTTGGTAATATCCTTACATAATGGGCAATGATTCTCTGTATTAATCCCTCTCCGATTGAACTCATAGCCCACTGGCATGGTATTAGTAACAATTCTCCATAAGAGAACCTTCCAGTTGTGAGGCATATGTAGATTCCACAACCTTTTTTTGCAAAAAGATCTTTCAATATTACCAATGCGCAACTTATCTTTTTGAGTACTGATAGAATTTTGCAGGATTTGCAAAGCTACGCCATAACCACTTTTAACAGTATACTTACCAGTGGTAGTTTTTGTCCAATAAATCTCATCGGTAATCCGTGTATGGCATAGTGGAATGGCATATATATTCCTTTGCCATTCCCTATTAAAGAGACATTCAATAAGATCTTTGTTCCAGTCTCCTGATTGCTGAAAGAGCTCCCGTATATGACGTACCGGTACTAGAAATCCGGGAGGTGGATCTATCATTGGATTAGGAATTTGTCCATTGACCCATTTGGTACTCCAAATATTTGCTTCAGAGTTTGATCCCACTTTCCATCCTGTGTTGCTTAGAAGAAATTCCATACCCGCCTGTAGTCCCTTGCATCCCCACGATACATTACTGTTTTTCTTGACAGAGTTAATGTCGATATGTGATTCGCTTCTGAGAATTTTATCACGAAAAATTCTTGAGAATAAGGATGAGTTATCATTCTTAACGAGCTTCCAAGCTTGTTTAGCTAAAAGGGCAATATTTAGGCATCTAATGTTCCTAATTCCTAAACCACCACGACTTTTGGGAAGGCTTAGGAAATTTGAACTACACCAATGAATAGACTTAGATTTACGCGATCCAGCCCACCAAAAATGTGTCAACAAAGAATTAATCTTTTTAGACACACTTACCGGTATTTTGAATCAATGTCAATATTTATCAAGTTTGACTTGAAATAGTGTAGGGGTAGTTTGGTTTGGATGGGAGGAAGTATACAATCTTCACATATTTTCCCTACACTACCCTTTGCCTGAAAAAAAACCTAAATTGTCCATACTCTTCCTCTCAAAACATAATCATTTCCCCCCCTAAATTCTCTGTAATCTCTGTAGTCTCTACATCCCTTCTGCTATCTTCAGTAACGTCCGTCTGCTGATATAACCAAAGAATGTTATTAATTTCGCTGGTTATTTTAGTCTGTATAGATAGCTATATAAGCAAGTGGGTAATGTTAACTGTCTTTCTTTATGCTTTTGAGACCTTTGGCACTCGTCATTTTAGAATAAGTATGATTCAATCTTACTTTTCAACTTTTCCATTGACCTTATGCCTGCTTTGCTTTGAAATGAAAGCTGAAAAAGTTTTAGGAAGATCGTTGGATTGGCATTTGGGTAATTGCAAGAGTTGTGTCAATTTAGCGTATAGCACAACTCAATATTGAACACGACTCTGTATTTCTTCTCACTTATTTGTCCCGTTTCATCTGATAACATGGATTGGTCTTCCAGACAGACACAATTGATTTAACTGATGATGGCGGCAGATCTGGCCGTGCTGGAAAAACGTTCCGTAGAAGTAAAGTTGAAAGATCAGCAGATTCTTTGATCGATGTGGATGGACTACCCTATCCCGGACAGGTTCATTCACTATTTCATTCAGCTTCTGTTTTGCAATGTCATTGTAATCAGGCTGGAGCTCACAAAGAATGTGTTTACAGATCATTCACCCAAGTCAGCCGTACTGCGGTGTCATAAATAATACAAATGATGTACATTTTACTCACAAATTGAAAGGTTCAGAACCGGCAGTAGTTGATTATGTAGCCATTGATGGGAGGAACAAGAAAGGGCTTCAAAAGGTAAACTATGTTCTTCCCTTGCCGTTTCTTTGAGGTTAGAAGTGAATAAGGGGAATGTTCCATAATATCAATCTGGCAATAAAGCTTGACAAGAAGGCACACTGTCGAGTTTTTCTTGACCATGAAGATTCATATTCATTGCCTGTGTATCATTATTTTACTGTTTATAGATTATAGATTCAATGACAGTTGTAGAGACATTGTTTTATAGCTAGATGTCTGATTCTTTCATTGTCTAGAACTTGCACATATTTGACCAAATGTCTCTCCATTTGTATACAAGTATACAACTATGTGACACAGGAATTTGTGGAGATTCAATTGTGGTGATAACTTTAGCTTTGGGATTTCCATTGTGTAAATTGATCTTTGCAAATCTACTTTTTTCAAAGCTCTTCAAGTTTATTTTTCTTAGGGATAATTATATAATATATATTCAATTTCCCACCTTTCCCCAATAGTTGCTGTAGTTATCTTCCAAATTTCAGTTGTTTCACTGCTACTAGTAGTGATTGTAGCTTCCCTATTTTTCAATGGTAGTCAGAGACTTAGCGTTTCTGTGTCATTAGGTAAATATTCGGCTACGTCGTCCAAGAAATCCCATCATAGGGGATAAATTTAGCAGCAGGCATGGGCAGAAAGGAGTTTGCTCTCGGTTATGGCCAGACATTGACATGCCGTTTTCAGAAATAACTGGAATGCGTCCTGATCTTATTATAAACCCACATGCATTTCCTTCTAGGATGACTATTGCTATGCTTTTGGAATCCATTGCTTCCAAGGTAACTACGTACCCTTCTATTTGGCATTTTATATCTTTAATGTTCTTTATTTTCTACCTAGGTAGCCAAAATAACACTTTTTATTTATTTGGCCTTTTCTATCCTCACTGATTATTGACTGCCATAATGTTTCTGGATATCTGCTTAAACATCTCCAACAAATACACACTGAAGCATACAAATAGTTACCCTTTGAATTGTGAAATGTTGTAGGATGGAATTAAGCTTTTAATCTTGTGTGAAGAGAAAACACGTAATTTCACTCTTATGAATAAACTTCCTGGTTTCTATTCTGGGGGTGGACATTAATCTCTTTTTTTTTTTCTTATGGTATTCGTGGTCATTATGGTCTGTGATCCTAGATCATTCATCAACTTATCTTCCATGTTCATCTCAGTTTGTTGCTTATTATGTGTGAGATAAACTATGAAGTATCGTGAACATAGGATAACTAAATTTAAGCTCCCTTGAGTTTGATAGCTGTGGCTTATCCAGATGTATCAAAGCATTATATTTATTATCTCTTATTTCTTGCTGTAGGGTGGTAGTTTGCGTGGAAAGTTTGTTGATGCTACACCATTTGAGGACTCGTTGAAGAAGGATGGAGAGTGTGGATCTGAGTCGCCTTCGCTTGTTGATGAGCTTGGCTCCATGTTAGCAGCACACGGGTTCAATAGATATGGTACTGAAGTATTGTATAGTGGAGTTTATGGCACCGAATTAACATGTGAGATCTTTATTGGGCCTGTTTATTACCAACGATTGCGTCATATGGTATCAGACAAATTTCAGGTTAGCATTCACATCCACCATTCATAATCCATATTATGTTAGTGCTTTATTTCATTTTGCATAGGCACTTAAATTATCAGGCTTTTCAGCGATTCAGCAGAGCAAGGGTTTTACTTTTGCATTTCTATTACTTGAATCGCTTGCTATGTGTTAATTTCAAAGTTTGAATATTGGGTGGAGTTGTCATGTAAAATTGTCTTGGTTTTTTCCCGCAAATCCGAAAGACTTTGGAATGGTAAATTTCAATAGCCTTATCTTTCACCCGACAAAAGTCTCCTCAAACAAATACTCCCTCCATTCACTTGAATTTTCTGCAGTTGTTTTTGGACTTGTGTTTGCAAAGATGAAAAATACGTGAATGATTTTGCGGGTTATTGCTTACTTAAAGGTGGAACTATTTGACTCAAACATTCCAAAAAGGAATATGTAGTGAATCCAAATGAATGGAGGGAGTATTTGCTTTTGCTTAATCCATTGTTTAGTAGCCAGCTGTGAAGTTAGCCTTTTCAACAATCAAGGGTAACATGGATGCCAACAATCAAGGGTAACATGGATGCCATTCGTGGGACTGCATTATTTTGTAATAGTTAGCTTTCATTTCATATCAAAAGAAACGAATGCATCTCATAAAAAAAAAAGCGCTCTAAGAAAGTATTCAAAACCCAGAGAAAACCCTCACTAGACCAGATTTTCTGCAAATGATTCTTGCCTTTTAGCATAACTTCTAACGGATCACTACTTCTAAGGGATCACTTGGGATGGAGGTAACTATTTCGGGAGCAATAGAGCTTAAGAAAAGAAGATATGGTTGGAGATTGGTGGTTACTGGTAGTTGTGCATGGTGGAATGAGGAGTGAGGAAAGAATAAATACCTATCAACAAAAAAATAAAAATAAATACTATGTACTGTATATTAGAAAGAATCAACTGCTTTTGATATCTAAAATCATTTCACTTTCTATTTGTCTTATTGGCTCCAGGTCCGTTCCACAGGAACTGTTGATCAAGTTACACGACAGCCCATAAAGGGGAGAAAGCGTGGTGGAGGTATTCGTTTCGGTGAAATGGAAAGAGACGCAATGCTCGCCCACGGGGCAGCCTATTTATTGCACGACAGGCTCCATAAGAGCTCAGATTATCACATTGCAGATGTTTGTTCTCTTTGTGGAAGCGTTCTTTCGACCACAATGGTCGAACCACACAAGCTAGCTGTCCAAAAGATTGGTGGGCTGCCCCCTGCCCGGGCTCCTAAGAAGGTCTTCTGCCATTCATGCCAAACTAGTAAAGGTATGGAAACAGTCGCTATGCCTTATGTATTCAGGTATTTAGCTGCTGAGCTGGCTGCTATGAACATCAAAATGTTTCTTGAGCTAAGCGATCCAGCCGGAGCCTAAGCTGAAGTCTCGGGTTTTGTACATAAAAGTTTTCACAGGATGTAGTGGGTGAATGGAACCTTTTGGCATAGCATAATTAAGAAGACCAACAGTCTATAGAAGTTGATGAGGTCAGAGGTTGGTAATTTTTGTTTGGATGGTTAATTAGTAACCTAAGATTTTAGCTTAACTTAAACACAAGTAATCGTCAAGATGTTTCAGAATTTCAGAGCATGCTGCTGATTTCTTGTTTCTGATGGTTAATTATCAACACATGCGTTCTCTTTGTAATTTAAAGAAAGGCGAATTTTTTTGATAGAGGAGCTCCCCAGCCCATTTTGATATGAATAATGTATCGGGTTTGATTTAGTTGAGTTTTTTGGAAGAAGGTAATCCGCCTATATTATTAATCTGTGTTAATGTTCATTTTTGAATCATTATCACCTAGCTGGTTTTTGTATTTCAATCATTACGTGTACTCTGCCATTTAGCTTGATAAATGTCGGTGTATGATTTAGCTTGCTACTATCGTGTATGGTGCCTTCCAGGTTAGCTGTATGTCACGCCTTGGTTACTTTGACACTAGAAAACCAAGCTCGTGTGCCACTTAACTCGCAGTCCGTCGCAAGCTAAGTCAGGCAACCCCTTTGCAGCGGAATTTGATATGTGTTGTAGAGACTAAGTGTGGGAATGTTACTTATATTACACTTGAATGCTTAAAAGGATTACAAGGGTTGGATACAATGTTTTGTGTGTGTGGTAGGATGGTTGGCAAATGAAGCCCTTCACCCCTATTTATACTACTCCTATGGAATACTCTAGAAGCGGAACCTTCTGGAATGCTCTGGACATCACAACCACAGAAACTTCCAGAATGTTCTAGACACTACTAGAAAGTTCTAGACACTACTAGAAACATCTACCATATACAAAATATTCTAGAACCTTCTAGACCCTTCTAGACCCTTCAAGAACATTCCAGACCCTTCTAGAACATTCTAGACCCTTCTAGAACATTCTAGACCCTTCTACGCTCTTCTAGAATATTCCGGAATGTTCTAGAAACTTCCAGACTCTTCTATGACTCTTTGGAATGTCCTAGACCCAACTAGAACATTCTCGACTCTTCTAGACTCTTATAGAAATTACTAGACTTATCTACAACATTATAGAGTGTTTCAAACCCAAAAAGGGGAAAGGGTGCGTCACATGTGTCCGGATGGTGCAACCCGTGACATGTAGCTTGTGTTGCTGTTGCTTATAACGTTAACAATCCATCATGTATGGTGTCCTCCAAATTTGCAAGAGTTTGATGTATTGTATGAATTAATAATTTTGCAAATTGAGGTTAGACTATGCGGAAGAATCGGTCTTTATTTTTAGTTGCTACTTGCTATTTGGCATTTGCTGCGACTCAATGAATCCGTGTAACAGGTTGCTGCATCTTTAGGCCAGGGGCGGATCTGTGGGTAGGAATGTGTATCCCTTCAGATAATAAAATAAAATTAAAAACGAAGAAACCACAGGCAGAATGTATATGTACGGCTTCTCCCACAAAGCCACAATCCAAAAGCTTGCTAGACTGACACCACGACCTCCCTCCTCCGACCAAATTGCTGGAGGCACACAAGGGTTTTGTCCTCGTTGGCTAGTAAGGATTTTTTTTTCTAATTTTTCCCCAAATTTATGGGTTTTCTCTTAGGGTGTGTTTGGATAGAAAGAATTGAAGAGAAAGGATGGGGAGGGAAAGAGAGCGATGAGAAATCTCTTATTTGGTTAGTAAAATGGAGGTGGATGGATTTGGAGGGGAGGGAAAATGGATCCCGGATCCCTCTATTTTCCTCCTCCAAGGCAAATTATTTCCCCTTCAACATATGCAAGATTTGGAGGAAATGGAGGTGATTTTCCCTCCAAATCTTGCCTATGTTACTGGGGAAATAATTTGGCTTGAAGGAGGGAAATGGAGGGATTCACTTTCTCTCCCCTCCAAATTCCTACTTTCATTTTCCTAACCAAACAATGGATTTCTCATCCCTCCAAATCCCCATATCCAAACAACTTAAGGTGGGTTTGGATAGCAAAAATAGAGTTAACGGCAATTAGCTGACAATACAACAAATAGTACAACTGGTAGTATAGATTTGAAGCTTTATAATGAAGAATTTGAGTATATATGTTTTTTTACGAGTTTTATTAAATAGAATCTGAGCGCCTTTATATAAACTTTAAACTCAAAATATTATAATGAAACTAAAAAAAAATACATATAAGCTCAGTTAGATATAAATTCTGAGATCTAAAAATTTAAATTTAACTAAAAAATTTTCGCTCGTTGCAATAACGGCCTCTACTAAGGATGATGATGGCTTATCAAGTTAAACTATTGCTCCCTCCAATTTTTCATGTTCTTCCCCTTTCTTTTGGGCACAAAAAATAAGGAGACATTAAACAAATAATAAAAAGGTGGTAGTGGGAAAGATTCGATGAGAGAGAAGAAGATTAAGAAATTGTACTTTACATAATCAACTAGTTTTAAACTCGTGCAAATTTGCACGGGTATGTTGTTTCGAATTTGATATATAGAAATATTAATAAAATTTTAGATAGTTTTTATATTAATTAATTATTTCCTTTTAAAGTTAATTATCTTTAGAAATCAAATTTAATTAAAGTAATAAAAACTTTCTACTTTTAATTAAACAGTTTTAAATTAAAGTCGAATTTAAGTTAGAATTGAATCATAAATTTCATTTGGAATCATCTTAAAGGATGCATTAGGGTCAGTTGGTTGAGTAGTTGTTGTAGTTCGATATGTCGCCTTGCTTTAACCAATTTTGAGTTTGTACTTTGTTTATTATCATGCGGCTTCATACAAACTCGGCTTATATATGAGACAAAATTATTCAGATGAAAATTTACACAAAGTTTGTAAAATTGAATATGCCTTAATAAAGTTGCAAGCTTGTGCAAAGGTTAAAACTATTTTTTATTCAGCCCAACTTATGCAAGTTTATAGGACCTATGCACGAACAACGTGAAGATTTTAACCCGTGTACGTTTAACAATTTCAACCCCTTTTTCAATTAGTACATATAACATATTTTCTCACATTCATCAGTTTCTTTACATTTTTCTTTTTCGATATATTCAACCGAAGTTTTAAATTTCCGTTTTTTGGCAATATGTATTTCGTATAATATAAGTACCCTTCAAAGATACATGCATGTGAGTTTCTAAAAATTTGCATAAAAAGAAAATGTAAAGAAAATATGATGAGTGAGTGAGTATTCTTATCTGGAAAATAGTGATACAGAACAAAAATGAAAATTTTGACCCGTCACTTTTAGAATGATTTAGTCAAAAACATAAATATTCAAGCCCGTGATACTATCATATATATATATATATATATATATATATATATATATATATATATATAGTCAAGTTATAATGAGTCCACCTCCATAATTGAGTCCTTAAGTCCTAATTCTAACCATTAGATTAAATGAAATGGATGGTTGTGATTAAAGTAGAGTTTTTTGTAATTAAATAGTGAAATTAGATATTAATTACATGCAGTCTACTTTTTGTACTCCAAATACTGACAAATTCACAATAATTAAAATCTCATTGATTAGTGTTGTACGTGAAAACAAAAAAATGCTTCATCTTCCCCTTATTTTTTACCCCGACTCACTCATTTGATGAAACCATTTTTATCACTCAATTTTTTCCATTTAATCTACCTACTTCTCTCTCTAAAGTTAAACATCCTTATCTTTTTTTCTCTCAACTGAAGACCGTCTTTCGTAGCCTTATACTTCATCACAAAGGAGCTGTGATGGCTGACATACAGATTATACTGCTCAACAATGGTAATTTTTTGATTCTTAATTAAGATTTGTTATATTGTTTTTTTTTACAATATAATCGTTTTATTGTTGACGAAACTGTGTGGGTAATTATTTCTATGTTCTTAAGAAGAATGAACTGGTTTCATTTTTTAAATTTGTGTATGGATTACCAGGTTTAAATTTTTGCATCATGAACGATTATTATTAACTGGATAAATTTGATGATGAATGAATGTTGGTATAGATGATGATAAATTTCTTTATGTATAAGCAACTGGTTGAAGTTGTAGATGAATAAATTAGTTGCAGTAGTATGGATCGTATAATGATGTCGGTTTAATTTCCTTGTTTGCTATAGACTAAAGTTTCATATAGAATAAAGTTTCATAATTTGTAGTTAGAGTTTTATAAATATTAGTTAGAGTTACAGTTTCATAAATAGTAGTTAGAGTTATATCCTTTATTGATTAAAGTTACGTGAAGATAAATTATAGTTACATAAGTCACTGTTGAAATGAAAAGTCAGTCTAGTTCAAATTTCAGAAATTTCAGTTACAAAAATTCAAAGTTTCATTATAAAATGTTAAAGTTACATGTATATGTCTAAAAGTTACCTTTAAAGTTTCATTTAGACAAAAGTTTCATAATTTGTAGTTAGAGTTTCATAATTAGTAGTTAGAGTTACAGCCTTTATTGATTAAAGTTACGTGAAGATGAATTATAGTTACGTAAGTCACTGTTGAAATGAAAAGTCAGACTAGTTCAAGTTACAAAAATAAAAAGGATGCTGTCTAATAAGGCAAAGCTACAAATAACGAGATTACAATACTGCCACCGAAAATTTCGAAGAACAAAGGTAGTGGAAAGAGGATGCTGTCTAATAAGGCAAAGGCTGTCGCATGTGCAAGAAAGCCGAAACGCATGTGCAATAACTGCAAACAAATGGCACATCATGACAAACGTAACTGTCCTAATCCATTTGTGGAACGTCCTCCACAAAATGTTGACGATGAAGAGGAAGAAGAAGAGGAAGAGGAAGAGGAGGAAGAAGAGGAAAATGAAGATGATGAGTTAGAGGATTAGATAAATGTTTTTATTTTAAATTTGGGATGTTTTAGTTTAGTACAAGGAAGAATTAGAATTGTATTTCAGTATGTACTTGTTTAAGTTTAATTCAGGAAATACTTTTTAAAGTTCCATTTTTATTGATTAGTGTTTTGCATCATTGTGTTATAGTTACAGTCTTTGATTGAGGTATATATCGTGTTATGACATTTAAATTTTCGTAATTTCTTGGTTACATATTAAAAGAAGACGCTTCTTTACTAAAGTTGCATAATATCGTGCTAAAGTTTCATACCAAATGAATTAAAGTTACACAGTTTCATAGTAACTAAAGTTGCATAATATCGTGCTAAAGTTTCATACCAAATGAATTAAAGTTACACAGTTTCCTAGTTACTAAAGTTACAAAACATATTAACCAAAGTTACTCAATTTCCTAGTTACTACAGTTTCATAATATATGAATTAAAGTTACACATACTGGTTACATGTCTGGTAATATTATAACATTCCAAGATGATTGACTACAGTTCAAATATAAGGGCATGTAGTTTCACACTCTACGCGATAGAGTTTCATTAAGCAGTTTCATATTGAAGTTAGAAAGCTATACTTGTTAGAGTTTCATTAATCAGTTTCAAAGTTCCATAATATCGAACTAAAGTTACATAATTTCCTATTGAAGTTACTAGATTGAAATTTAAAGATTTCCAATTTACAACAGTTTCACAACCTACTGTTAGAGTTTCGTTAATTAGTTTCAAAGGTCAACCTTGTATATAGTTAGATTTCAGATTTATAGTTACCTACATAGAGTTAAATGATAAAAATACTTAGGTACCCATATTTTAAATTAAAATTTAATAAATATATAAAGAGTAAGCCATAATGTGAAGACAGTAAAAGAAAGTTGAAATACAAAGTCCATTGGACTCATCAAGTGATCTGATTGTTATTTTTTGGACGTAATCTTGTTCGCTTTCCTGGCAGCATAAAGTTTTTTCCATAAATCAGCTTTTCCGTCCACAAATGTATTCACCTTCTCCAATAAATCTTTCCGGTTTTTGTTCATGTCCGCCAGTACAAGTGTTGCAGCAAGTTGGATTACCAGATAACGGCGGGTGATCTTCCTCATCAAGTCTTCGCTATTGAACGGCGCACCCTCATATAGTAACATATGCATCATGGTGAATACGCCGGACTCCTCTATATTAGCTTTTGGACCCTGCCAGGCTAATTTTATTTGACGTCTCTCAAACATAGGGACCTCTTCTGCCCTTCCCAGACCCCTGGACTCCAAGTAGTCGCTAAACACCTCGGCCTACATATACATTATTTTAGGGTGGTAAATGAACAAAATTTGTGAAGTGAATTTGTAAATTTGATAATATAATGCAGTGGAAAGTAAAGAAATTCAAACTTACAATTATAATAGCCACGTCAACGATGTCGGACTGTTTGGAAGCCGGGTAATATTGATTATCGAGGAGATCAATAGTCTTTGATTTGAAATTGATACATACACACCCATAATGATCGTCGACATTAACTGGTATGAAAAAGAGTTCTGCGTTCGTGTTAAACGAACGACCACATCCCTTGATAAACATGTCCCATATGATGAAAAGATTATCAATCTGGGTATCGCTGGGGGTTGACTGATCTTTGCTGTCCTTTAGGCGCATTACCGCATCCTACGAAATTCGTTTTAGGCGTTAAAAATGAGACCGCATACATAATATTAATTATCAATTTAACTTTAGTACGTTAGTATGGAACTTTAAAACTCTTAACAACAAATAAGTTTCATAAATTATAGTTACAGTTACAGTTAATAGAGTTACAGTATATATACACTAAAGTTTCATAAATTGTAGTTAGAGTTTCAGAAAAAGTAGTTAGAGTTTCATAATAAATAGAGTTACAGTATATATGGACTAAAGTTTCATAAATTGTAGTTAGAGTTTCATAGTAAGTAATTAGAGTTTCATAATAAATATAGTTACAGTATATATAAACTAAAGTTTCATAAATTGTAGTTAGAGTTTCATAAAAACTAGTTAGTGTTTCATAATAAATAGAGTTACCGTATTATAGAAAAAAGTTTCATAAATAGAGTTGTAGTTATAACTAGTTAGTGTTTCATAATAAATAGAGTCTCATAAAAAAGTTTCATAAATATAATAGAGTTACATTATATGTAGACTAAAGTTTCATAAATTGTAGTTAGAGTTTCAGAAAAAGTAGTTAGAGTTTCATAATAAATAGAGTTACAGTATATATGGACTAAAGTTTCATAAATTGTAGTTAGAGTTTCATAGTAAGTAATTAGTGTTTCATAATAAATATAGTTACAGTATATATAAACTAAAGTTTCATAAATTGTAGTTCGAGTTTCATAAAAACTAGTTAGAGTTTCATAATAAATAGAGTTACAGTATTATAGAATAAAGTTTCATAAATTGTAGTTATCGTTTCATAATAATTACAAGACACAACAGCAGTCAACAACACACTTCTTTCCTTGATGAACTAAAGTTTCATAAATAGTAGTTAGAGTTACAAAAAAAACCTTTAAAGTTTCATGTAGGACACGACACAACTTCAAATTCATAAAAACATTCAAAATTATAATGTGGACTACAGAATTCAGTTACAATACACAAATCTAGAGTTACACTAAACAGGTTTAAAGTTACAAATAACAAACTTTAAAGTTTCATGTACAATTACAAATATATCGGGCAATTAAATTACAAGTAATGCAATTGGGAGAAACACAAAAAAAGGGAGAAACGCATTATACAGTAAATTTGATAAACTTTTGAGAAAATGGCGATACAGCTTCAACTTATTAAAATTCAAAAATGGCGAAATAAATTAAACGAACAATGATAAAACCACACGAAACAAATTCAACTTGGTTAATAAAAAGAAAAATAATGCAAAACTACAATATGGATAAATAGGGATGAATGTACCGGAGATTAAGGATGAAGATAGCAAGTTGAACTCTCTATAATGGATAACTATGGATGAATTATGGATGAAAATGGAGTAAGGATGAAGTTGGAGTAAGGAAGAAGAACAGTTTGAAGAGAAAATCAGAAAAATGAGAAGAAGAGGAGAGATATGGTAAAGTGGGAAAATGTGTTTTCAGAGAGGGAATGTCAAACGTGGGAACATGTGTATTTGCATGATTAATGATTGTGCATGGGAAACAGTAGAGTATAATATTTTGGGATTAAATCTCAGCCATCCATACTCAAAGATCCAAGGGTGTATAATAGGACTCAAGGACTCAATTATACTAAATGAGTGAGTCGGGGTAAAAAATAAGGGGAAGATGAAGCATTTTTTTGTTTTCACGTACAACACTAATCAATGAGATTTTAATTATTGTGAATTTGTCAGTATTTGGAGTACAAAAAGTAGACTGCATGTAATTAATATCTAATTTCACTATTTAATTACAAAAAACTCTACTTTAATCACAACCATCCATTTCATTTAATCTAATGGTTAGAATTAGGACTTAAGGACTCAATTATGGAGGTGGACTCATTATAACTTGACTCTCTCTATATATATATATATAATAAGTAAACTATAATATAATATTCTTCATAAGTTTTACTAAAATATAAGACACTATAAATAATGGTAAGTATTAAAAAATTGTATTCATAATCCATTTATCTACACTACCTAAACAAACAACTAAAGTAATTGACAATTATTTCGACAATTTTTTATGGCACGTTGTCATTTAAGACAGATTTATTTGTCTTAAGCTTTTTACGGATCAGGTATGTCAGATGAGACAAAAGTAAAATGTATTAACACTAACATAATATTTGTCTTGTCTACATAAATTGAATATTCATTAAAATGGGTTAAGTATCATCCCACATTTGCATATAAGATTAATCTGTTGCTTTTGCCAATACATTCTATTTTTATTTTAATATAACTACTTGACCAGTTTTAAGTTTAAGACGAATATACCCGTCGTGTGAAATTGTATTAACTATTAGCCCTCATGTAACCACATGTGAAATCATTAGTATAATAAAATGGCTTGTAACTCCATAGAACTTCAAGTTTGTATATTTTTTTAATCTGTTTTGAAGCAACCCTTTTTTTAAATTAGCATGTACGATCACCGAATTGATCTTGAATTCTTTCCATTTTTTTTGCTTTTTAAAGAGTTCAATGTCGTAGATCTGTAACTTTGGGTGTGATTTTCATGTATGATTTTCATGTATAATTATTATTTTTTGTTAATTAACAAATTAATGGGATTTAATCAAACTATATTTATAAATACTTTCGTAAAATCTGTATGTATAAACTATAAATTTGTAAATATTTACCTTTTTGTTTCAATTGAAGTTTGAGTATTATTTTCGTTTAAATTGAAGTTTTAGTATTTTATATTTAAGTGATGTATGTACATTATAACTCTGATAATGTATGTTTCTATATTTCGTAATATAATTTAGATCATGTATATTTTAAACTAATAGTATTTCTGCTATGGATATTATTATGGATAGTATTTTTGGCTTATTTTAAGTTTTTATTCTATAGTTCTATTCTAAGCACAAGATTGAAGAACCGTTAAAAATTTAATTAAGAATTACTTAATGCGATTTTATTATTTTATTGTCTTTCAATAAAGATTATAATAAAGATTATTATATCAATAAGATAACTAATGGGTAAATCAGATCAACTATACAAAGTTATCAGGATATAGACTGAAATTTAGCAAATCATAAATGATCATCTAAATAAATAGTAACAATAAACATGGGCCTTTAAATTTAGGAAAGGCAAACGACTCTTTGAATTATTGACTTTCAACCACAGAGCGACACCTCTGTGGTTGTTGCTTTAATAAAGAGAGATTATAAAGTTATCTATATCGAACAATCTGAAAAATCGTGCATTTGCACGAGATGTAAACTAGCTATATACAAATTCGTTAATGACACAGTTTGACAATAAAATCTTCATTCTATTAAAGTAGAAACATTTAACCAACCCACATTGTGCCACGTCATCATGTTCTGATTTGCGTATCAGTTTGATTTATAAGATCAGTTTGCGTATCAGTTTGATTTATAAGATTCGTTAATGACACATTTTTTTTTTCATTTTCTTCTGATTTGCGTATTAGTTTGATTTATAAGATTATAGTAACTTTCCTATGCGACAGACTCATTCCCCACTTTTTTGCAAAATGTGACCACTTTTTGTTAAATAGTGACTACCTTGGTAATAAATGTCATTTTCAAGTCATAAAAGATGGTTACTGTTTATTAATAAATGGTCACTATTTATCAAAAAGTGGTTACACTTAACTCGTCGCATATGCGACGGTTGTAAACAAGAATTTGTGATAAGATTAAAATAATTTTCCAGGGATTCAACACATGCAACTTTTACATTAATACTCCGTCATAAATTGCATTGATATACCAAATTATAAATTAAAACTTTACATTAATAATAAATATTTTCAAAAACGAAAAATAATTATTAACATTAACATAAATCTTAAAGATGCACCTTTTTACATCAAGAAAAACAAGAACTCAAAAAGAAAGGAATTTTACATTAAGAAAAGTAAAAAATTAGTATATAATGCAAGTAAATAGTAAAATTGAATCATTAAATGCATAATTAAAATATGAAAAATAAGAAATGAAAAATTTGTGCAGCGATAGTAATCAAAATTAATGGAAAAAACTTTATAATATCATCAAACCTTAGAAACTGGATGAAGTGCTTAAACTTTAAATGATAACCAAAGAAAGTTGTTTCATTAAGAGTGAATTTAATAATATAACCTGTTTTGAAAGTTTGATGGACTGAGTGAGGTAGAGAAATAGTTTGTAGGTGAAAGAGAGTGGGGGGCGGCAGCTACACACAACTACACGAGGGGTTGAGCTGTTGAGAGCTTGAAATAATTGGATCTAGGGTAAAGTTAGTGTTTTACTCTGATATATGTGCACCGTCTAAATTTTACTCGGATATATCTACCGTAAATCTTACTTAAGATATGTACTATTCGTCTTAAACTTAAGATGAATTAAATATTACCAAAAAAATTGGTATTTCTTAAGCAAACAAGTGGGTTGATTTGGTATATATAATCGATCCGTCTTAAGTTTAAGACGGGTAGTGCGTCATAAATTAGAACTTATGAAGTTATGGTCTACTTATTACAGTAAGTGGATAGTACCTCTGATGTACTACCACATAGAATATAGTTTTTGAGCTTTATAATAAAGTTTTTGAGTATAGTATAGTTTTACTATAAAGTTTTTGAGTTTATTAATTTGAACATTAAGCTCAAAAAAATTACAATAAAACTCAAAAAACATCATATATATGATATAAAATTTAATTTATAAACTTTAAAAAGCTCGAAAAGAATGCACAAAAACTCAAAATCATAAATACTCTGAGGTAGTACCTTCGATGTATAATCCTTTTTCTCTACTTATTATCTAGGGTAAATGTAATTTTATTTATGTGGCCACCAAATTAATTAGCTGATTGACCAAATTTATAAAGTGGAAGTTTATTAATTATTGCGTGAGACGATTTTACACTTTAAGGTGATTTTATTGGGCAAAAAACAATTATTAACTAGCAATGAATGTTTTTCTATGAAAATGGACCGTTTTACCAAGTAAGATCGTCTTACTTTATAAGCTGTGTTTATTTTGTGCCAATTTCGAATCAATTAACTTGAAGCGACGCTTATTTAATCAAAGTTGATATTGTTTGCATCTATTTTGCAATAAGACTAGAGAGTACTGAGGGTAATTAACAATATGTACAATCATGTAAGATTCACATAAAAGCAGCAAGTTCACAAAGTGCCGAGAAAATAAAGTTACATAATATACCAACAACCACCTTAGATCTCTCTGTAGAATTATTAATATCGTGTACGAATTACAAACTTAAAGAAACAAATGAATTGGAGGGAGTACATTATACGTTATCTATATATAAACTTTAAATTTATATCAGTGAATTTTCTCGAGTTAACTATGATTATTATTTACGAAATGGTTGAAACTTACACTTTACGTCTCATTCATTTGTTTATCTTTTAAATCTTTATAAGGAGTATTTTAATAAAAAGAAAAACAAACAATTTATTGAGACGAAATAAAAGTCTATTATCTACATTTTACCCAATTAAAAAATTTAGATTTTAGATTATACCTTATTTTTAAAATTTATTAATATCAATTATGCAAATACAACCCGTGCAAAAATGCACGGGCATAAAACTAGTTAATTTAGATTTATTAAAGTGTGTAATCAATAACTGACTAATTTAATTTTATAAGATATCTAATCCATGTTTTTGCTAGATCATTAAAAGAAAAAACAAAGTAGAAAAAAAAAACTATAAATAAAAGAAATCAATACAAAAATACTTTTTAATGAACATGCGTTTGTTAGGAGAAAAATTAAAAAAAATAGATTATAATAATTTCAAGTGACATATATAATAAGATGAGAAATTTAAGGAAAGAAATGGTCGATAATAACTAAGAAAAACAAGTTCTAAAAAATGTATAAAACGGTGATTAAACGAGAAAGCACAGTAATAATATTAAAAATATCAAGAATACTTTTTTTTTGTGGGAAACTTCACGTAAAAATAGTTTTCTGATTCTGTCAAATACCTACCCAAAATCATTACTCGAAATTTAACATCGAAAATATGCTTATATATTTTTTTTGTAATAATTTTTTTTTTTCAAAAATACGTAAATCATGTCATAATTGTACAATTAATTAATAATAAATGTAGTTTTCTAAAAACAAATCACTTACAGGAATGTATTACATATATCGACACAATTTATTTTCATTTTTGTTAAATATCATAAAAATGCACAGTTAAACATACTCAGAAAGACATAGATTGGGAATTAATAGTTACATGAAAATCTCTGGCGAAAAATCAATTTCAACCACACTTTTGTTTTAACGTGTGGCTATTTATTTGCCACGGCTATTTGCACCAAATTTCCGTGGCAAAATCCAAAATAGATTTATGTGGCAAAATACTCATACATGCTTTTTATATTGGGTAGAATTCGTATTATTAGGTAGTTGCACATCCTCTAGTCTTAGAGGACGATTGCGATCACCACTTTATTGAAATTAGGCAATTGCAAAGTTATGTCAAAGATGCTTGTAGATTAAAGATAGGTGATTTGATAGAACATTTGGGAGATGAGCCGGGATCGATTGAAGATGCAATGGATATGTATCCGATTGCTACATTTGTGTTCCTGAAAAAACCTGAGCCGTCAAAATTTTTGAATATATCCAATCTACCTTTTTTTTTATATACAATATGTTTGTGTGTTAATTTGTACGAGTTTATATTTGTTCATATATGGTTATTAGGTTTAAAATTTAGTCTCTGCTACTAATATAGTGGTATAAATTGAAATACTCGTGATTTGATTTCAAAACTGGAATTTGATTTCAATTTTTCACGAATTGCATATCTTTTGTATTAGTTTTGTTCAAACATAGCATAACTATTTAATAATTTCAACTTTCTAGAAACGGAGCCGCTCTTATGTTTTATTCGATGATCCCTACAAAGGAACATACCGGAAACATGTTGTGGTTTTATCTGGCACGGTGTCTTATCGTCATTATAAGCAAAAGCTTGACTCGTATTTAGTTAAGGTTTCTCAATACATGATCTCAAGCGGTAGATTTTTCTTGAATAAATTTTTTAAATTACTTGAGTATAAATGTATTAAGTAATGTTGTGTCTCACACGCTCTCATTAGAATATGTTAGATAAATTGATATTTTTTTTAAGAATTGATTTTATCATAGACGTGATTGTTTAGACTTCATCATAGACATGATTGTTTAGACATAGTTCATCCATTTAGTAGTGATAACGAATTGATAATGAGACACCATAGAGCACTCACATTTTGAGTAAATTAGTGTTCTTGTGAATTTTTGTAAATTCTTACGTTATAATGTAAGAAATTTAAGGGAGCAGAATTACATTTGTAAAGAAGCTAGGAATATGAAAATAAAGACTTATGGCGTTGGATTGTTTGCACTGTTTTTTTTCCTTTTTTTTTCCTTTTGTATGCAATTATGATGGTTGTTGGATTAAATTAACAAACCTTATAACTTTTGTGAAAACTGAAAAGTATAGATTTTCTACAAAGCTTAAGGCAAATAATTTACTACTTTGTTAATACTGTCAAGAAAAATTGGAAAAAGAACTTGCCAAAAAATAAAACCATTTTCAATTTAATATGGTCTACATATAACTTGGGTTTAGCTACAAATATACAAAAATAGTTTTACGCCCGTGCCAAAAAATTGCACGGGTTGCTTTTAGCATAACAGACGAAATACTCAAAGTAATTCTATTAAAAAATCGATTTGAAGGTGAAACATGTAATAAATCATGATTTTAGTACTACAGTTATATCGATATAGAGTGAAGAGAAATTTTCTACACTTAAGACGAACGCGAGTGAAAATATCACTATTTCATCTAGACATTAAGAAAATATGTAGAAAATGATGTTTTTTGAATGCGTATTAGTTATAATCAATAACAATAAATTCTACAACATACATAGAGTATGTAACAAACTAACAATACATATATCCCGAATTCCTGATAATTTATTTCGAGACGCTGACGCGAACCATATCTCCTTTAGTATAAAAGCTGAATTTTTTTTCTAGCCTGCCTATTAGCCGGAAAACCTCGTCTTTTGACCCCTTTTCTTGCAATCTTGTTAGTATAAAAGCTGAGTTTTTTCCAGTCTTCCTATTGGCGGGAGAAACCTCATCTTTTTTTCCTCTTTTCTCTTGCAAGTAGGACCCACACGATTGCCAAAAGATTTATTACTCCGTCTCCTGCCCACCCCAACGGAAGATGCTACAGTTACACTTGGTGTATAGAATCTTTTATACACTACCAATTAAACTTTGAGATATGGAAGAATCTATTATTAAGTTTGGGAGGGAATTTGGAAGTGGTTTGGAGGGAAAAATTTTCACTGTTGGAGGGAAGATGAGATAGATTGGATAGAAAAATTTATGAGCTTTATTAACTTTGCTAATATGATTAATAATTATATAGTATATCATAATTAAAAATAATATTATATTTTAACATAATATTTAGCCATATCTTCTAAATTTTTTATACTAACAAATTACTTACACATTTACTTTAGTTATATAAATATTTTTTTTCTACTTTAGACGTTTATCTTTGAATTAGCAAAAAAAATGTCAAATTTGTGGAGACCTTAATTAATTAGCATAATGATTTACAATTTCTGGGTGCAGCAATAATGTAAGCTATGTAAGAGCACCACAATTGTGTATATTTGTGTATATAGTTAGTGCTTGGATGGTTTTTGTTTCACAATGTAATTCATTACTACTATTGCGTTTGGTTTTATTTTTTTATTTATTGTTATTGTTTGTAAGCGTAATATTCATGATTTGGGTTAGACATCGTCGATTTAGAAATTACCCTTGCAAAAACGAAAACATTTTACTAAGTAAATAATTAACAATTTATGATGTTGAATTTCGAAAGAGGACTATGCAAATCATTAGTACAGGTTTAGCAAATCTCGTTAAATATTATCGTAAATAACATTAGAGCCGGAAAATTGATTTACGAAGATGTTTACTTTTTAAACTAAGCTTCAGAAGTTGAAAAAAAAAATTATTTACCAAATTGAATTATGAAGATGTTTCATTTATATTAGAAAATGTACTCCGTAATTTATTTAGTTTTCTTAAGGCTTAAGCAAATAACTGAATTTTAGTAACATAAATTTTACTAATGTTATAGTGATTATTCAAATATAAATACGCTCATACAAGCTCAATAACTCTTTTTTCATATTTCGCTTAAAATATCAGAAATTAATTATTATAATAGAATGATGACTAAAAGGTTAGTCAAGTAAATAGAATGATGAGAGAGAAAGTTAGAGAGAAGATTCTCTAAACTTTCTAGGGTTCTTGGTTTTTGAGCAATGGCTAAAAACAAAGCTAGCAATCATTCTCAGGTGAATACAAAATTAATTAGTAAAAATAATAGTGCATCAATTAATACAAACAATCCTATAGAATTAAATAATACGTCAAATAATAATAGTACTAATAATCTCGTGAGTAACAGTGCGCAAAATTCTTCGATCACCAACAAGGAAACTATTGTTACAGAGGCTAGAACTTTGGTTCAGGAACGATTTCAGGAAGAACAAATGGAACACAGTGTGACAGAAGAAGGACAGGAGAGTCAATGGCAAGAGGTAGTGTCTAGAAGGAAGAAGCAAGAGATGTCTCGCGCTCGGGAGGATAAATTGGAGTCCATTGCAGAGTGTGAGATGGATGAAGTAGTCCCAAAAGGTACTGTTCTTAAGCTTACTATGGAGGATGTTGAGGAGGAACTTAAATTTTGGTCTTCTGCTATATATGGTTATGTTATGGGGGCAAACCCTCCTAGAATGGTGTTAGAAGGCTTTCTTCGTAGGACCCTTAAGGATTATAAAGTGTCTAAGATCTCATTTCTTCCCAGTGGCTTGTTTATGGTTAGATTTGAGGAATTAGAACATCAACAATTGGTTTTGAATAAGGGTATAATGTTGTTGGATGGTAAACCAGTTATTCTAAGACCATGGAATCCTAATGTGAGAATGGATAAGGTCTCTGTTAAGTCAGTGCCTATATGGGTTAAGTTGGTAGGATTGGATTTGAAGTTCTGGGGGGATAGATGTTTGGAGAAATTGGCCTCCTTAATAGGCAAATTTCAGAGAATTGATGATATTACTAAGATGAGAACCTTACTTGGATTTGCAAAGATTCTAATTGAGGTTGAGGTGGACCAGCAGTTCCCAAATCAGATTGTTTTTGAGGATAAAAATGGATTGGAGGTTAGAGTGGCTGTAGAGTATGATTGGATCCCAATCACGTGTCAGGTTTGTAAAGGAATGGGTCACAAGTCGGAGGCCTGTAGGAAGAACAGAGTCCCCATTGTATCTAAACCAGTACAAATGCCAGTGTTTCAAAAACAAGTTTGGAAAAGGAAGGAGGATAGTATGAGGATGAATGATCAGGCTGAATTCCCAATTTTATCAAAGAGTGCAGGAAGATTACCTGCTCATAAGGAATTAGGGAAGGATAAGGAGAGGGAAGAGACACTAGCAAATACTCCTGTTACACTAAACTATGGAGCCTTATTCACTCCTGCAAGAGTTATCACTAGACTTACAAGACATGAGACCAGGATACCTGATGGACAGCAGAGTGGCTTTATGTTGCAATTTAATAGTGCATTGGGGAAGGAAAGTGAGTTGGTTGATAAAGGAGGTGGGGATGAGGGTTAGAATTGGAGTTTGGAATGTAAGGGGCCTAAATAATGTGATTAAGCAAAAGTATATCAAATGGTACCTTCACCAGGCAGAGGTGGAGATATTTGGGCTCCTTGAGACAAGGGTGAAATCCTTGTCTCTAAAGAAAGTGGCTGATAATGTCTGTCATGGTTGGTATTATGTAACTAATAATGATTGTCATGAAGGTGGAAGAATTTGGGTGTTATGGAGGAGTCATAAGTGTAAGGTGGATATCATTGAGAAGACTGATCAGTTAATTCATTTACAAGTGCAGCAGGTAACTGATAATAAAAGGTTTTATGTTACTTTTGTGTATGGCTTTAATAAGATTGAGGAAAGAACCCCTCTGTGGAATGATCTACTTAGGATTAATTTGGTGGAGCCTTGGATTATTCTAGGAGATTTTAACAATGTTTTGAATGCAAGTGAGAAGATTGGTTTGCCTATTAAGGATGCTGAAACCATGCCTTTCCAGAATGTTATTAATGCTTGTGAGTTGTGTGACATTAAAACTGTTGGAGCTTTTTTCACTTGGAACAACAAGCAGCCTAGTGGGACTAGGGTTTTTAGTAGAATAGATAGGGTCCTGGTCAATGATAGTTGGCTTCAATTCAGGCCTAATGCTTATGCATATTATGGACCTGAAGGAGATTTTGACCATTGTCCCTATCTAATAGAGGAGGGTGGAGGATATAGCTGTCAAAGGAAGCCTTTCAAGTTTTTTAATATGTGGAGTAAGGTTGAGGTGTATAAGGAGATAGTGTAGCTGGGTTGGTCTAAACAGGTTGAGGGTACTCCAATGTTTAAAGTGACTACCAGACTGAAATTGCTGAAGCCTCTTCTTAAAGGGTTGAATAGAGAGTTGTTTTCTGACTTAGAGAGGAATGCTGATGTAGCTTTTGAAGTGATGATTAACTGCCAGAAAGAATTGCAATCTGATCCTACTAGCAGTGTCCTCATGGATAAGGAGCTACAAACTAGACTGAGTTATAGAATGTTAGTTAAGGCTAAAGAGGAATTTCTGAGACAAAAGGCCAAGTGTCAGTGGGCTAAGGATGGTGATACCAATACTGCTATGTTTCATAGGATTATCAAGCAGAGACAAATTCAGAACAAGGTTTTCAGAATTGAAGGGATTAATGGGGTATTGTATGATAAGACTGAGGATATTCAGCAGGCCTTTGAGGATTATTATAAAGAATTATTAGGATCTTGTGCTTCTACTTCTGAATTCTTTCCTCATATCATGAGAGAAGGACCTCAAGTCTTACACGAGGATTGGGAGGGTCTTTGTTCCATCCCTACTGAGGGGGAAATTAGAAGGATTGTTTTTTCTATACCTATGGAGAAGAGCCCTGGACCTGATGGTTTTACTAGCTGCTTCTTTCAAGCTAGTTGGGAGATAATTAAAGAGGATATATGCCTGGCAGTTAGGAACTTCTTTAGTTCAGGCAAGTTGTTAAAACAGATTAATGCTACCAATATAGTGTTGATTCCTAAGAAGGAAAACCCTATAAATGTTAGAGATTTCAGACCTATTGCGTGCTGCAATACTTTGTATAAAATCATATCTAAGCTCTTATGTGATAGGCTATCCAAAGTTCTTCCTGGTCTCATTAATCCATCACAAGCTGCTTTCATTAAAGGGAGAAGTATTATGGGGAATATCCTCATCAGTCAGGATCTTGTGAGATTATATTGAAAGTTCATAGACCCTAATTAGACTCCTCTAATTAGTTACTAAATTACTTGTTAATTTAGTGTTTAATAAAGATCTATGTAACATGCATGCAAATTAAAATGCATAATAAAAAGTAAGAAGAAATTTCCTTACATTGGGAAATTTCGGTTTATATGGGCACAACAAGAAACACCTTTCTTGTTGTTCTTGTGCTAGAAAGAAAAAGATGATCCTCCTTGTAATCTTCAAATTAGAAGACCTCCTTTGAGATGCACCCAAGAGAGAACCCAAACTAATCACTTAGTTTTTGACTAGAAAACACAAGTGATAAGATGAACTAATATTAGATTTTATTACTACTCTAGTAATAGGAAATATTAGTGTTTGAGAGGTTTTAGAGAGATGAGGATTTTAGTGAGATGTACATGCAAAATAAGAATGAACAAGTAAGTCAAATGAACAACAAAATTGTCCATTTTAAGGACACTATGGTCCGGCCAAGCAAGCCTATGTGGCCTCTTATTTTGCTTAAAATAATCCCATGCAATTACTTTGAGTGTAGTAGTGAATAAGACTATGATCATGTGTCATAAACATGACATGATCACATGTTGTAGTGTAATACAAGAAACAACAATCATCATGTTATACACTACCAATTTTCGGCACCCACTAGTGTCATGTGGTCCATTTTGATTTTTGATATTTGTCCCACAAATACTTATAATCATATGTTTAATTATCTTGTATAATTAAGGGTTAATTTGATCATATAACAATTATATGACTCAAATTAATAAATAATATACACTTAACTTTTAAGTGATATTTTATCATTATATCAATATATAATGGGTCCCACAATGCCTAGTTAGATTATTTTACAACTCCTTGTAAATATAATTAACTAATCACCTCTACCTCAAAGTATATGCATAACCTCAACTAATTTAATGAATTAACTATTAATCATTAAATTAAATCTTATTTAATCGTATTAAAATAAGACGTAAAATTTATTCAGTCAATTATCGTATAATTGACTAATAAACTTATCTGGAATGAGTTCGTAACTCAATTTCCAATAATTAACTCTCGTAACTAAACATATATCAAATATATATGTAAAGTACTAATTAATATGTATCGTATACAAATAATTAGATTTCTGTTTGGGTCTCATCCTATAGGTGTGACCGAAAGGGGTCAGTTGATTACCGCCGTCATACGACAATAACGTCTAACTCTAGTCAGCTGACCGTTATCGATTTACGTTAATCAACTGACGTGGAGTATCAAAATACTAGTCATCCCACTAATATTCCAAAATGAGATTTATAATATAAATGCACTATTGTGGAGGACACTTGCTCCAACAATCTCCCACTTGTCCGATACAAGTTGTGCATGTAGCCACACTATTGCGGAGGACTCCTACTCCCACAATATCTCCCACTTGTCTCGACAAGTTGTGTGCTACCAATTCTCTTGTCACTTTTGCGTCACATCCTCCCACTCATCGCAAGGTGTCTTTCAGGTCGCACTTGCGATTGGAAAAATAAATTGAGTGGTTTTCTCGATCTGGAGAGTAACTGTCTGACCGGAAAATCTACCATAGATCTCTTCCGAGCGTGGCCACGCATTTCCAGTCACTACTCCTCGAGTGGCCCGAAGATGTTAATACCCAACGTGGGTGGACAATTCCTGTTGACCCAACTTACACTGTATAATGCAAATCACCATGACCCAGTAGATGCCCATCGGCCTCCTTTCACGGCACGACCTAGGACAAAAACCAAAGTCAATCGGAAAATACACCGACTCAGGTAAATGGTCGCCAGTCTAAAGAATCGACTCATAGGAATATAATAGAAATCCCCGCCACGACCAGGCTTCAACAATTTTGATAAGGGACTCTATCATGGTCACTGTCCGACAGAGTGTCTCTACAGTCTGTCTATGTAAACGATCAGTCATCTCCATGACTCCATGGTGCTGAACCAACCATCGATCGACTTACAATCTAGTCATTTCGAGACGTCACCTTATGCAAATGACTAGGGACAATTACTAAGTTCATCATGTTCACTTGAATTGAGTTCAACCTTTATTATAACCAATTCGGACAAAACAAAGTAATAAATTTAGTCAATACTAAATAAAAGAGTTCATATAAAACTCGAACAATGAATGCAATTATCATATATGTAAACATTGATACAACTTTCAATTATTACATATCACATAATCTAGAGGAATTCAGGAACTCGTCTTAATCCCATCGAGACGACATGACTGTCATGTTTAGCCTTTGTAAGAGGCTTGGTTAGAGGATCAGCGATGTTATCGTCTGTCCCAACCTTACATACATCTATTTCCTTCCTCTCCACGTAATCTCTAATTACATGGTATTTCCTAAGTACATGTCTAGACTTGTTACTAGACTTGGGCTCCTTTGCTTGAAAGATAGCCCCACTGTTATCACAATACATCGTGATGGGATCTGTGGCAGTAGGGACTACTCCTAGTCCTTCCAAGAACTGCCGAATCCACACAGCTTCCTTTGCAGCCTCTGATGCCGCGAGGTACTCAGCTTCTGTTGTAGAATCCGCAGTCACGCTTTGCTTGAAGCTTTTCCAGCAAACGGCTCCTCCATTCAACATAAAGACATAGCCGGATTGGGATTTTAAATCATCCCTATCAGTTTGGAAACTAGCGTCCGTGTAACCCTTTACACGCAACTCAGTCTCTCCTCCAAACACCAAGAACGAATCTTTAGTCCTTCGTAAGTACTTAAGGATGTTCTTTACGGCTATCCAGTGACTCTCACCTGGATTGGCTTGATAACGACTCGTCATGCTCAAAGCATAGGCGACGTCGGGGCGAGTGCACATCATAGCATACATGATTGACCCAACTGCTGAAGCATAAGGGATCAACTTCATGCGTTCAATCTCCTCGGTGACGGTAGGACTCTGGGATTTACTCAGAGTGATACCATGACCTATTGGAAGAAAGCCTCTCTTAGAGTCTTTCATTTTGAACCGATCAAGAATCTTATCTATATAAGCTTCTTGACTTAATGCTAGTATCCTCTTGGATCTATCTCTATAGATCCGGATACCCAAAATGCGTTGTGCCTCTCCCAAATCCTTCATCTGGAAATGTTTCCCAAGCCACTCCTTGGTAGAAGTAAGCATTGGTATATCATTCCCAATGAGAAGTATGTCATCCACATACAAGATAAGGAAAGTAACTTTGCTCCCACTAAACTTCATGTATAAACATGGTTCCTCGACACTTCGAGTGAATCCATTTTGTTTAATTACATGATCGAAGCGATGATTCCAACTCCTTGATGCTTGCTTAAGACCATAAATGGATCTCTTAAGTTTGCATACCTTCTTAGGGTTGGATTTATCCTCAAAACCTTCAGGTTGTGTCATGTACACTTCCTCTTCTAGAATCCCATTCAAGAAGGCGGTTTTGACATCCATTTGCCAAATTTCATAGTTATAAAATGCGGCAACCGCTAAGAGAATCCTAATGGATCGAAGCATAGCGACTGGGGCAAAAGTTTCGTCATAGTGTAAACCATGAACTTGAGTGAAGCCTTTTGCCACCAATCTAGCTTTGTAGACATCAATATGTCCATCTATGCCATTCTTGATCTTGTAGATCCACTTGCACTGAAGAGGTCGCACCTTCTCAGGTAAGTCTACCAAGTCCCATACTTGATTTTCGTACATAGAATCCATTTCGGATTGCATGGCCTCAAGCCAATCGTGGAGTTGGGACTAGAAACGGCCGACTTGTAGGTTGTGGGTTCATCACTTTCAAAAAGTAATAAATCACCATCTCCCTCGATACATCCAAGGTAACGATCAGGTTGAAAACTAATTCTACCCTGACCTTCTAGGGACAATAACCGTTTCAGACGAGGAGGGAACGTTTTCCTCCACTTCATTTTCGGTTTGTGGCTCTCGAACTTCGTCAAGTTCGAATTTTCTCCCACTCTGCCTTTTAGAAACGAAATCGCTTTCTAGAAAGACAGCATCACGAGACACAAACACTTTGTCCTCATGACGGTTGTAGAAGTAATATCCACGAGTCTCCTTAGGATATCCTACAAAATAACATTTGTCGGATCTGGGTGCGAGCTTATCATTAGACTTCTCATGAACAAACGCCTCGCAACCCCAAATTTTCATAAACGACAAATAAGGAACCTTTCCTTTCCATATCTCATATGGAGTTTTATTGGCTGCTTTAGTCGGGCTACGATTTAGTGAAAATATTGCGGTTAAGATGGCAAATCCCCAAAACGAGTCAGGAAGCTCTGTAAGACTCATCATCGACCGAACCATATCTAATAAAGTTCGGTTTCTCCTTTCAGACACACCATTTAATTGTGGTGTTCCAGGAGGAGTCCATTGTGATACTATACCGCAATCTTTTAGGTGTGAATCAAATTCATAATTTAGATATTCACCACCACGATCGGATCGTAGGGTTTTTATCTTCTTATTCAATTGGTTTTCCACTTCATGTTGAAACTCTTTGAACTTTTCAAAAGCTTCACTCTTATGCCTCATTAAGTAGACGTATCCATATCTACTTAAATCGTCGGTAAAAGTAATGAAGTACTTGTAACCACCTCTAGCTTGGAGAGTCATTGGGCCACATACATCGGTATGTATAAGGCCTAATACTTCACTTGCTCGTGTCCCTTTTCCTGTAAAAGGAGCACGAGTCATCTTGCCTAAAAGACAAGATTCGCATTCACCATAAGATTCGTAATCAAATGGTTTGAGAAGTTTCGTTGAAACAAGTCTCTTTATGCGTCGTTCGTTTATATGACCTAAACGACAATGCCAAAGGTATGATTGATTAGGTTCACCTAATTTGAGCTTCTTGCTTTCTACATGATATATTTCATTAACATTATCAAGAACATAAATACCTCCAATAGAGATGGCTTTACCATAAAACACATCATTAAAAGAAAACGAACAACTATTGTTCTTGATTACAAAAGAGAAACCCTCCGCGTCGAGTACGGAAATGGAGATAATGTTCTTTGTCAAGGAGGGTACAAAATAACAATTATTTAAATACAACTCAAGACCACTAGCTAAGGTTAATACATAAGTTCCTACGGAGACGGCGGCAACTCTTGCTCCATTCCCCATTCGTAGGTCCACATCACCCTTGGCTAGTGCTCGCACGTCCTTCAGCCCCTGCAAGTGATTACAAAGGTGAGAACCACATCCAGTATCAAATACCCAAGTGGAAGTGCAAGCATAGTTAATATCTATCATATAGAGAGAAGAGAGGATTATACCTGACGGTGTCACACATCCGTCCTTCTTATCCTGCAAATACTTGGGACAATTGCGTTTCCAATGTCCCTTGCCTTTACAATAAAAGCATTCGGCTTCGGCGTGCTTCTTACCCTTAGCCTTGGCATTGCTATTCATAATAGCTTTGCCCTTTCCCTTTCCTTGCTTCTTAAATTGGGCCTTGGCTTTTCCCTTCCCCTTTTGAACCCCTAGCTTTAAGTTCTTCAATCTCATTGAAAGAACATCCCTTTGCTCACTCCCACTTGCTTCCATATCCCGTTCGACTTGGGTAAGGAGAGCATGGAGCTCGTGAAAGCTCTTATCCATGCCATGCATGTTATAGTTTGCCCTAGCTTGGGCAAACTTGGGAGGAAGTGAGTGAAGGATGCGGCCAACCGCTAGCTTCTTAGGAATCTTGACCCCTAGACGATCTAGAGTGTCAACATGTTCCACCATCTTAAGCACATGTGGACCAACCTTTTGGCCCCTATCTAGCTTGGCTTCAAAAAGCCGAGTCATAGCATTGTATTGGCGAATCTCGGGTGATTGAGAAAAAGCCAATGTCACCCTAGAGAATATCTCATATGCTCCAAGGGTGATGTATTGTTGCTTAAGGTTGAGGACATCGACCAAATCAAGACCATCTTGACGTCGTTTGCTACCTTAAGGTATTCCTCATAGGCGGCTTTGGCCGCATTAGTGGCTCTTGGGCCGGGTTCATTGGGAGGTGCCTCGGTCAAGTAGCGCAAAACGTTATCCGATAACGCCGCGCCCTTGATCGTTTGCTCCCACTCGACGAAATTAGTTCCATCGTCTTTTAAGATGCATTTGTCCATAACGGACCTTAGCCATGAGTCTTTTCCTAGTTGAACGGTGTTGTTATTGTTTGCCATTGCGAATTATGAATAACTACAACAAAATTAGGAAATATTAACATTCATTGTTTTAATCAATTTTACTTGTATAACCAATTTAAACAAGTCACTCATATAATGACCCCTCACGAAATTATATAAGCGATTCCGAGACCCGCATTTTAGACAAAAGAACATGTTATGCAACTTTTATGTAAAAGACGGTAAGTCAACTTTTGACTAATTCTACTCCTAGAACTCTCGGTTGACGGATTTCAACTAAACCCATCTCCTAGTCCCAAGATAACGCTTATCTTGTTGAGTCCAACCCAATTTAGGCGTGTGATCGTATCACCCTACTTACCCGAGGTAAAAAGGTCCACGTTGTGGTTGTCCTAATGAACACGGGATTCATAGGTGCTTCAATTGGTAAGGCTAAATCTCAATTCCTTTTTAAGTTATGTGAGAGGTC
This sequence comes from Heliosperma pusillum, assembly GCA_022085475.1. Classification (NCBI taxonomy): domain Eukaryota; kingdom Viridiplantae; phylum Streptophyta; class Magnoliopsida; order Caryophyllales; family Caryophyllaceae; genus Heliosperma; species Heliosperma pusillum. The sequence goes on along the minus strand of JAIUZE010002990.1, from coordinate 39,014 downwards.
TTGCCAATTTTAGTTATTAATTCCCTATAAGTGAACTAAGTCGGTGAATTTTGAATAACGTTGAATTGACAATCGATAAATAAAACGCATGTTGGTGATTTTGGCATGTGCGGAAAAATAAAGCAAGCAATCAAATTAAATCCTAGTATGGCCACCTAGCTAATCTAATTAACTAGATGATTACAAATCGGAAACCAACTCCTTGGTCCCTTGCCTCTTCTTGGAACGCCTTCCAATATGGCACCGTCTTTTGGAACACCGACTTTGGGAATCACCGTCTTCACAATAAATAATTACAAAAATACAAATGAATACATAGCAAATTCCTATTATACATTTGATCTATAAAAATGAAATTATTAATTATTACAAAACGGCGATACGAAATCGCAATAAATTACAACCAAATCGGTATTCCCTTACATTACGGGTAATACCGATTAAAAATAATCTAGGCCATACTAGGTACAACTTGCAATAAAATAAATAAATGACATTCATTCATTCAACAACATAAATAAAAATGCTGTAAAATCATGCCAAAATCACCCTCAACACTTGTCATGTTCATTCTAGCTCGATTTTTTTACGAATTTTATCGATTTTATCTACTAAAAATCAATAATCAACACTTAAATCGTATTTAAGCTCAAACTAATTATCTAAACTGATTTAGAACTCAAAATTAGTCCCCACTAATTTCACTTGTATTTAATTAGTTTGAATTGATCGCATTTGCTATTTAAAGAGGTTTATTCATAACTTTTATGAATTAAACCCAAAATAAAATTAAAAATCATTAAAATTGAAACAAAAATATTTGTACATACTGGAACACTTCCAGGAACCTCAAGAACAAAAAACATTTGCCCAAAAAATTTGAAATGATTTTATGAACAAATAGCTTTATAATAATCGGTTTTTATCAAATAAAAACCAACTAAAATAGTAAAATGATGAAACAAATTTTCAAATTTTACCAGGATGATATAAATAATATTTTAAAATGTACAAAAAATTTTTAACTCCAGAAAGTCTCGTTTCAATTTTAAGAACAAAATAACTCCTTTAAATCGATCTTTATCCAATAAAAATCAATAACCATGCAATACATGACTAAATGTCACGAAAATTACATACAATATGTACACCATGCATGTGACAACATATTAAAAATTTGAGGCCAGATTCAACATGCAACTATTTTTAGTTAACTTTTAACATAAAACCGCATGCTAACTCGATTATAAAGGCCATAAATCATAATAAATAGCAAATTAATTCGTAAATTCACCAAATTTGACCACAAACATTTTGAGGTCAGTAGGTATGCATGCAAATCAGAAAATTTCGTGAAAACCATTTTTAACATAAATTTTCGATTTTTACTCAAGTTATCGTATAACCCGATTTTAATGCTTAAAATCAACATGCATGCTACAAGCTAGCTCTGATACCACATGAATGTTCATAGACCCTAATTAGACTCCTCTAATTAGTTACTAAATTACTTGTTAATTTAGTGTTTAATAAAGATCTATGTAACATGCATGCAAATTAAAATGCATAATAAAAAGTAAGAAGAAATTTCCTTACATTGGGAAATTTCGGTTATATGGGCACAACAAGAAACACCTTTCTTGTTGTTCTTGTGCTAGAAAGAAAAAGATGATCCTCCTTGTAATCTTCAAATTAGAAGACCTCCTTTGAGATGCACCCAAGAGAGAACCCAAACTAATCACTTAGTTTTTTTGACTAGAAAACACAAGTGAAAAGATGAACTAATATTGGATATTATTACTACTCTAGTAATAGGAAATATTAGTATTAGAGAGGTTTTAGAGAGATGAGGATTTTAGTGAGATAAGCAACAAAATAAGAATGAACAAGTAAGTTAAAATGAACAACAAGATTGTCCATTTAAGGACTCAAAAGGTCCGGCCAAAACAAGCCTAATAGGCCTCTTATTTTGCTTAAAATATTCTCATGCAAATAGCTTTGAGTGTAGTAGTGAATAAGATCATGATCATGTGTCATAAACATGACATGATCACATGTTGTAGTATGATACAAGAAACAACAACCATCATGTTATACACTACATGATTTCGGCATTCACTAGTGTCATGTGGTCCATTTTGATTTTTGATATTTGTCCCACAAATACTTATAATCATATGTTTAATTATCTTGTATAATTAAGGGTTAATTTGATCATATAACAATTATATGACTCAAATTAATAAATAATATACACTTAACTTATAAGTGATATTTTATCATTATATCAATATATAATGGGTCCCACAATGCCTAGTTAGTTTATTTTACAACTCCTTGTAAATATAATTAACTAATCACCTCTACCTCAAAGTATATGCATAACCTCAACTAATTTAATGAATTAACTATTAATCATTAAATTAAATCTTATTTAATCGTATTAAAATAAGACGTAAAATTTATTCAGTCAATTATCGTATAATTGACTAATAAACTTATCCGGAATGAGTTCGTAACTCAATTTCCAATAATTAACTCTCGTAACTAAACATATATCAAATATATATATAAAGTACTAATTAATATGTATCGTATACAAATAATTAGATTTCTGTTTGGGTCTCATCCTATAGGTGTGACCGAAAGGGGTCAGTTGATTACCGCCGTCATACGACAATAACGTCTAACTCTAGTCAGCTGACCGTTATCGATTTACGTTAATCAACTGACGTGGAGTATCAAAATACTAGTCATCCCACTAATATTCCAAAATGAGATTTATAATATAAATGCACTATTGTGGAGGACACTTGCTCCAACACTTAAGACTGTTCTTATTTTTCTCTCTATAGTTGTGTATGCGCAGGTCCCAAAGGCTCGAGTTAATGGAAGCTGATCCAGAGCCCGAAAGAACCTTCTTACGCAGAAAGAGAGGGTTAGATAAGACTGTTCAGGAGGAAGACTTGAGTACTTCTGACTCTGTGTTCGACAGTTTTATTTTCGAGGAAGATTCGACTGTTGAGACTACCGTACCAGCGAAGATGCCTAACATTGCTAGTCACTCGGAGCCCACCGCTGCATGTATACCCCAGGGATTCAAACTTGCAACGGACGAAGATGGAACTTCTTTTGATCTTCGTCCGTCTTATATCAAGCTTGTTCAGCAGGACAAGTATAGGGGTGTGGCTGGGGAAGATCCGAGAAAGCATATGGAGATTTTTGCTGATTACTGCTCTTCTATTCCAGTTTCTAAAGGGGTGACACAAGACAAGATCAAGGAGGTCTTGTTCCCTTTTTCTCTTACCGACAATGCCAAAGATTGGTTGAAGAATCTAAATAGAGAAGAACTTGGTATTACTGACTGGACTACAGTTGCACTGGCCTTCTACAAGAAGTATTTTCCACCACAAAGAACGAATGCTTTGAGGGGTCAGATTACAAATTTCAAGCAGACAGTTCATGAAAATCTCTATGAGTCATGGGATCGATTTAAGACGCTAGTGAGGTCTGTTCCTCACCATGGGTTCGAACAGTGGTTTCCATGTAACCAGTTTTACAACGGGTTGTATGATGATCATCAAGCTATCTTAGATGCCGCATAGAATGGGAGATTCCAGAAGGAGATAGATGATGATAAGGGTTGGAAATTGATCGAGGAGATGGCAACCCACTGTGCTGAATATGGTAATCCGCGAAGTGGTACACGGACAGTAGCTAGTGTTGATTCTGACAGTCTGGATGCTAAATTTGATAAACTGAATGCCAGACTTGACAAATAGGAGAAGCAAGCTGCAGATAACCAGCAGACGGTTCATTTGATGCAGCGAGATGAAGTGATCACTTGTGCAAGGTGTGGCGAAACTGGTCACACGGCTGTAGATTGTCTTGCAGAAAAGGAGCAAGTTTGTTCTTTTCAACAATATCGTCAAGGGGGTGGTTACTACAATCAAAGGAATATCCATCCCAACTTGAGATGGACGAGCCAGAATGTTTTAAATCCTACAACTCCACCACAGCAACCGACTTATCAGCTGCCGCATAAGCAAGGATTCCAAAAAAATCCAGTCTTCACAACAAGCTAGTTCCTCATCTGGAGGAATTTCAGATGTTGGAGTCGCAGATTTCTACCATTAAGCAACGAATGCTACCATTAAACTCTTGGAGTCGCATATTGCTCAGTTGGCGGGAGCTAGATCGATTTGGCAACCTGGCCAGTTACCGTCCCAGACCGATAAGAACAAGGAGACACTGAACATGATCACTCTGCGAAGCGGTCTCGCTTATGACAGTCCTGCTGGTACCGTTGCTGATATCTCTGGTGCGCATTCCAATGTTTTGAAGGCTGATGATGATGTTATGATCGATCGAGGGGTTTATTCCAGTCGTTCGAATGATTTGAAGGGAAATTCACTCGATCGGGAGGTTGCTGTTCCTCGATCGAGTGAATCAGAAAGACAGAAGCTCGATCGAGAGGTTGCTGTTCCTCGATCGAGTACTTTGACTGATGATGCTGCTCGATCGAGCAGTTTAAGTTTTAAGAATGATCGATCGAGTGACATCGATACTCGATCGATGGCTCCTAATGAGCGAGAAGCTCGATCGAAGGGGTTAAGCAAGCGGATGATTAACAACGCGATTGTCAAGGATATGCAACGTGGATCACCTGACGTTCCAGTTCCGTTTCCCGATCGGTTGAAGAAGGCTAAGGTCGAGAAGGAATTTGTTCGGTTCACTGACATTGTACGCGATCTTAAGGTAAATGTTCCATTTGCAGACCTCTTATTAAAGGTACCCTCTTACTTGAAATTTATGCGTGAAATTCTTTTACGTAAGAGGTCAGTCGATACTGTAAAGACTGTAGCTTTGTCTGAGGAATGCTCCGCGTTCCTCCAGAACAAATACCCACCTAAACTGTCCGACCCAAGTAGCTTTTCCATACCATGTCATATAGGTACCTATCTTATAGATAATGCGTTATGTGACCTAGGAGCTAGTGTTAGCGTCTTACCTTTGTCTTTAGCCAAACGGTTAGGCTTCACCAAGCTTCAGTGTACCAACATAACGGTGCAAATGGCAGATAGGACCTTGTCCCGACCTTTAGGAGTCATAGAGGATGTACCTGTGCAAATAGGGAGATTCTTTATCCCGGTCGACTTCATAGTATTGGACATACCTGAGGATTCTCACACTCCCATCATTTTGGGAAGACCATTCTTGCATACTGCGCAAGCGGTTATTGATGTCGGGTTACGGACATTAACTTTTCAGATAGGTGGGGAGAACCTAGTTTTCACTCAGTCTCGTGCTAGTAAAGGTCCCATGCTCGTTTCACCATGCCACGCGCTTCCCTTAGCTTACATCACACCTGATTTGTTTATGCATGACAAAGCTTCGGTTCCTATTGAGCCTATAGCTCCTGTTTGTGATATTCCTATTTCTACCGTAACATCTCCGCCCCAGCTTGGGAGCAAATTGGAGGAACGCGCCGTTGTGTGTTGTCTTACAAATAATAGATCGGCAGCATTGGAGCTGAAGAAGGGAGAGCCATGTTCGCGTGATGGTATCAAGAAGAAGTCCAAGAAGGACAAAGGAGTTCGCACATATTCGAGTGATTCGGAAGTGGAGCTAGACTCCAAGAAAAGATCGTATGTGTGGAAAAAGAAGTCGGAAATCACCGCAGCTGAGGGTAATTCCGCAAGTCAAAGGCCTGACGGTGGCCTTGTCACAAAGCTATTTGGCTATTAGCCGGGTTTACAACCCCGTGCAATTTGTAAATAACAATTCATTGCGTTTTCATTAGACAATTAGACATTTAGACTATTTACTTAGATTAGACGTTAAATTACAATCCGTAGTTTAGATAAACAATTTACTTTTCCTGTTAGACATTTTTGGTATTTTTTTTGGTATTGTAACACCCGGAAATGTACCCTATTTTTCTAGTGAAAATATTTTACGGATACCTTTCAGCAAATTTAAGTTTTAATTTAGAATTTAAAGTTTCGAGTCGAATTTAGAATTTCCGAGTTCGTATTTGGAATTTCCGCGAGATTCCATGAGAATCCCGTCTTAAGGCGAGTTTGACTTTTCTTGACTTTTAAGTCGTCTTTGACTTTTCTTGACTTTTAAGTCGTCTTTGACTTTTCTTGACTTTTCTTGACTTTTAAGTCGTCTTTGACTTTTCTTGACTATTGAGCCGTCTTTGACTTTTGTTGACTTTTCCTTATATAAGTCATACTACCACTTAACCTATTTTCATTCACAACACAATTCAACATCTCCTTCTTCCTTATCAAACCACCAAAACCTAAACCCCCTTCCTTGATCGATCTTAAGATGATCGCTACGTCTTCATTTCTTGCTCAAATTCACGTAAGTTCGTCTTATTCTTCCCCTCTTAGCTTCCTCTATCCGTATTGGTAATAAAATTACCGTCTTTCTCGCTTTTTAAATTATCCGTCTTTCTCAAGGTGAATGATATTCATCTTTTATTATCTAATTGTATGTAGGTGGAGACTAGGAAGGTTTAGAAAAACGTTTAAAGACGCGAAAAGGTAACGGTGAAGGGTTACTCGATATCATTTACGTGTTTTATGTGTTTTCTAGGCTAGTAATCGTATTTAGATTATGGTTAGTATGCTTAGGACTTGTGTTGTTGTTGATGGATGTTGTTAAGTTGTTAATTGATATGAGAATTGATGATTTGTGATGATAAATGAGGATTTTTGTTGTTGATAACATGTTGATTTTTGATCGTCCTTGAATCCCGTGAAGGACGCAGCTGCGTCGTGGGGACGCAGGCCCCTTTTCGTATAAAATGATCATATCTCCTTCGTTACTTGCTTGTTTTGGGCGTGTGACATCCCGTTGGAACCGTAAGAGGATAAGCTATCACCTCCATTTGGAATTTATGCATTTGCATGTCTAGAACTCTAGTTATGACCGTTTGAAGTGGACCCTTGTTTTCGTTGGTTTCCAAACAACGTTGTTTTGGAGAGGTGATCTATGTTTTTATTCATTATGCTTCATAAACTTGTTCTAATGCTTATGTATCATGTATTGACTCATGTTTATCATATTTAAACTTATATGATTCCCTATTCTCATGTTTTGTGACGGTTTTTGGTATGTTCCCACTTTGAGTCGGTTTTTACAAATGATACGGTTTGAGCACTATTTTGTCTTGTGCTTTGTACTCTCATTCCCTTGGCTACCTTCCCGTTCGTAAGGCTGGAATGTCGGAACGGAGAGGTATCCTACTGCTTAAATGCATGTGTTAGTGGGCATACGAGGTTGTCACAGGTATCGTCTTGTATCGTTTTTGCAGGAAAAAGAAGCGGAAATCAATTGCTAAAAGTCGAAGGCTGTGCAAATAGGGAAACCATCTTGATCGAGTAAATTGCTACTCAATCGAGAGACTTGGGGAAGCAAAAGACCTCGATCGAATGGAACGTAAATCGATCGAGGAGAATTCAAAACGATCGAGTAAACTGAGGATCACCAAAAGAAAGTCCTCGATCGAGTAAATCACAACTACTCGATCGAGCGGTCCTGCCTAAAAAAATTTCTCGATCGAGTAAAATATTTACCATCTACCTTTCACTACTACACCTTCCTCTTCCACTAAGAAGAGGAAGAGAGATTCCCCACAATGGGATGTTGGAGAGCCGTCGGGTTCTCAACAGGTGGGGACGACCACTGTCACACCCCCACCTGCCACTACTGCCCCTCCTGAGTCGGTTTTTCCGGCTAATTTTGTTTGTCCTCCCCTATTTGAGGCGTCTGAGGTCATGGACCAAGGGCGTCGTGATGCTTTGCTACTTGAGATGCGCAGGGATATAGCACAGATGCGACGGGATCAGGCCTTGGCCTTGTTCCCTATCTATGAGGACCATATCCGCAGAGGACGTCCTATTCCAGATGGATGGCCTCACCCCTCGTTCTACATATACCCAGAGGGTGGGTATCCTTCACCATCTTCTTCTTCCTCTTCTTCTGGAGAGGAAGATGACGAGATGCCGGCACAGAGGGCCATGAGGGAGCGCGCGGAGTTGGCAGCTAGGAGGCTAGCTCAGGAGGAGGATAGGGACCCGACATATAAGGTGGAGACGGAGGAGTGAACTGAGGAGGAGGTGATGTTATCTCCCCAGTTTGATGCTGGTTTGGGGAAGCTGTTGTTTTGTGAGTTTTTCTGTTTATTTTTTTATTTTTTTTCCATTCTTTGTATATATATTTCATCCCTTGGGAACATGAATTAGGTTGTGTTTCCCTTTCCCTTATATGCTGGTGTGCTATAGCCAATGAGGACATTGTCTGTTTTGGTTTGGGGAGGTGTTTTGCATCCTTTTGTGTCTGCAATTGCATTTGTATTGCATTCACGTTTACAATTCATGTTAATTAGAAAAAATTTGAAAACATAAAAAATATCACGTTTATTTCTGCATATAGTCGAGTCGGATTGGAGTCTTTTTCGTGATGAAATTGCACTACAAGTCTATCTTATGCTATTCCTTGCACCATTCTTGACTTACTTAGTAAAATCGAAGTAGTGAACTATTGAATTTTGTCTTGGAATTTAAGTCTGACTATTAGACTTGACTCAACATTTTGGCAAACTACTTATATATTCTGAGTTTTAGAGCCTATAACTGGTGACATTTACGACCAGTTCATCTAGGAATGAGAGTAGTTACTCCCCACATCTCGTGTCATTTACTTGTATATGAACTTTGATTTCTTATTGCCTGCACGCATTGGGTTTGTGGTCGGTATTACGTGTTTTAAGAATATTTGCATCTCCCTTTTTCCTCATTTTACCCCATTAACTCCACATAAAGCCATATTTGCATGTTGCCCTTTACTACATTCTAAACCGAGCCTACCTTTGCCGGGCTAGTTTAGTAGTCGAGGTATATTTTACTATTGTGTCAGTTTTGACTCGTTTTCATTGATTGGAGTGGGTATTTGTGAGAAAAAGAAGAGAAGTGATGAATAGTACCTCGATCAAGCAGCTTTTAGCTCGATCGAGCAGATTTTGTTTGATACCTCGATCGAGTGACTTATTTCACTTGATCGAGGGGTTTTCCCTCGATCAGCCAAGAAAAAAAAAACAAAAAAAAAAGAAAGAAAATGAAAAAAAATATAATGAGAAAAAAATAATTGGCTGAAGTTTTTGTTATTTACACCTCCTATGCTTATTATCATTTGTCGAGGTGTTTTATGGGATTTGTGTTGCATTTGCCTAGATATGTTAAGCAGGAAGGCATCGAGCTTAGTTTTTGATAGTTGGAAGAATGGAACGAGTTCTATTACGGTATTGTTAGGAACTAGCTTGGCTATTTACCCTCACATTTCCATTAATTGTTTTGCCCCTTCTTACCAATTAGCCTCACTTATCCATATTTTTGCAAATGTTCGGCACGTGATAATCCTTGAACGGTGGTTATGCGTGTGTACGGTGCTTGAATCATCTTTCATATTAGTTAGCAATGCATGTTGTGTCGGTCGTAGTCTAGGTGAGTGACTATACTTTCTTCTCTCTTTCTTATACATATATACTTACCATTTGCTTGTTGAGAGAAGAGTGACCCGTGAGAGTCCGAATTTGGTTGAGTCTTGCAGGGTCGATAGTCTAATTTATTTCCAAGATTGTATAAATTCGTCCACTTTCGTATTAAGCTTTGTAGCGATTGAATGAGTGCATTAAACGGTTTAGCATTGACTTGTAGCTAGCTCTGAGACTTACTCCATTCCCCTAGGTTCATTTAGTTCCATATTTCTGCATTTAGTTTGCTTGAGGACAAGCAAAGGTTTGGTTAGGGGAAGTTTGATGCGTGTATTTTATATAGACTTTTTAGTCCATTTATGCACGCATTTCTATGTCATTTAGGTGATGTTATGTCACTATATGCCCCTATTTGGCTACTTTGTACTTTCATTACCATTTTGTAGGTACAAGCTGCGTAGTAGCGGAAACTGAGCCAAAACAGTCCACTTTGCATGCATTTAGGAGAATGGAAGAAACGGAACAGAAGCTCTTGTATGGGAAGCGTGAAACCGCTCACAATCAAGCCCAAAGCCACGACCAGCACTATGTGTTAGGCCAGAGGACCTCGATCAACCATATCTTTGGTCGATCGAGGGGAGTACTGATGAAGAAGACCTCGATCGACTGATATTCTCGAATAAAGGCCTCAATCGAAGGAGATTTTCCTTCGATCGAGTGAAATCTATCACGGGCCTTAATTCCGTAGACTAATTAGGTTAGAATTCGTGTTATGCATTATATAAGACTCTTAGTTCGTCATTATTTAGAGGAATCAACTACTTAGCAGACACTTATCATTCACCATTAGTTGCTGAACCTTCTTAATCTTTAAGTTTACATTCGGGTTTATGATCGACGCGGATTTGTTCTTTACGCCGGATTTGCTAAGATTGTAAAACTCTTTTCTCTCCTTTATTCTTAATCTTTGTTCTAGTCTTAATTACTGTTTTACCTTTCTTAATTGCTGCGTTATTGTTCTTTATGCTTGTTAATTACGATTATATCATGTCTAATGTCATATATTCAATCGTCTTTATTGCTAGCATTATTAATAGTATGAGTAGCTAATTCCCTTATATGTTAGGATGAGGAGAACTGTAATAAAGGCATGATAGGATAGAGTATTTTAGTTAATCTTGAGTATGAGAATCAATCTAAGCAGTATAATTGAGTTTAGTCGAATGAGTGCACGTAGAAGACTAGCTAGGTAGTTATCCCCGACCTGGATCGAGAGATTGGAAGGGAAAGGCTTGCTTAGAATTGATAGGTGACTCCTAAGAGGACGAGAGTTAATTAGGAAAATCCCTAGGGTGGTTTGAGACCGAGAGGAGAAAACCATTGCCCTTCTCATTGATAGATTGACTGACTTAGTTGTCCCGTAGATGCCGATATTGTAGTAGACCGAATCCTAGCATATTTTTCCTTTATTTGATTTATTTCGTGTTAATCTCTACCTTTATTTCTCTTTCCTTAAATCTTATTTAGTTTAGTTTAAAACCATATCAAAACCCCCAGACTGTGACTGACAGATTTAGATTACAGTTAGTTAATTTCCTCCCTGTGGAGATCGACCCTACTTCCGCTATCTTCTTTAGTTAGTAGACTTAGGCTTTTATTTTTGGTGTATAACGACTGACATCATAGTCCCTCCCTTCTTAGGGACTACTTGAACAAGACTGACCCACTTTGAGTCAGAAATAGAATATATGATCCCTGCATCTAACAATTTATGCACCTCTTTTCTAACTACCCTTTGCATAGTCGGCTTCAAACGACGTTGACCCTGCCTACAAGGTTTATGGTCTTCTTCTAAATGGATACGGTGCATACAAAAGTCAGAACTAATACCTTGTAAATCGTCAATGCTATAACCTATAGCCTTTTGTGTCTTCTTCAAACTACCAACAAATCAGTAAGTTGGCTTTCAGATAGGTTTGCACTAACAAAAAGATTCATCTCATGGGAATCAAGAAAAACGTACTTAAGATGAGAGGGGAGGGGTTTAAGTTCAGGTTTCTTTACCTCGGTAACCTTAGGGGGTTACCTAAGCTATACACTTTTTGTAACTCACATTCCTTGTTGGAGCCAGTGTCCTCCACAGTTAGTGCAATAACATAAATAAATCTCAGTAGGTTCACAGGGTATACTTTGTATAATAATAATCAGTTGATTAACGTTTATCAATAACGGTTGGCTTGCTAGATAAGTTTGACGTTATTGTCATACAGATGGCGGTGATCAACTGGTCCCTAAAAGTCACACCTAAAGGATGTGTTTGAGAGATGTGATTATTTGAGAAAATAATCATATTGATGCCCTATTATATGACTAAAAGGTTAGTCAGTGTATTTGACTAAAAGGTTAGTCAATGTGATGATGAGACGATTATTTAATAACGATTAAATAAAGTTAGCTGAGACGAATTAACTGTAATTCGTAAATTGGATATAAAATGTTATATTTAATTGTTGTATATAATGTAAGCTAATTAAACATAAACCGTTATAATTAATTGGCAAATTATAAATATACGGATATTTATAATTAATGATGTATTATAATGTCGGTCCATGTAAAACGACGATTATAAGATATTACATTATATTGGAAGTTAAAATGACCAAAAACGAATGTATCCAGATACACTCGGTTTTTAGTCAATGGGTAGTTACTTTGAGGAGACTAAATCTCCTCATATAAGACCTAGAATGAGCCGTGAGAATTGTGAGAGGAATAAGAAAATTCTAACCTAATTTCCATTCTCACAGTAGCCTCCATCTCAACACAGATCACAGATAGAAAAAGTTAACAGTAACTTTTGACAAAATCACAAAACAAAAGTTAACAGTAACTTTAGTTCTCTTTCTAGCAAAGGAGAAGGGTATATCTCATACAATCTTGGGTGCAACGATTAGGAGGATATCTACTTTGATATCTCTGTTCTTTACGCCAATTGCTAGGAACGGAGGTTGATTTCTATATCTCTACTCTTATTCATGTTTTCGTTTATGACTAGCATTATCAAATTATTACTTTTCGTTATAATCCTATTATAATTGTTTTGTGGTAATACCGATTTCCCACAAGTGGTATCAGAGCATAGGCCACGAAATTGTTTTAATTTGATTTCATAAACCAAAACTGTTTATGCCGCTGTGTGTTTGACTCGATCGAGGACTTTAGTGTCTCGATCGAGCTATTTTTGTGAGTGTTTGGTCGATCGAGTACCTGTGTTCGCTCGATCGAGCAGTTTTCTCAATTGTTTGGTCGATCGAGTACTTGTGTTCGCTCGATCTAGCGGTTTTCTCAAAAATTTTGGTCGATCGAGTGATGTTATACTTGATCGAGGTCCCTGTTTGTCGACTAGGAATAATTAGTCGATCGAGAGACTTTATTGTTTAATTTCTTCTCGATCGAGTACTTTACAGAATCGTTTTTCCTTTCGTATTCATTTTCATTTAGATTTATTTTGTTATTTTAATCTGTTAAAATAACATACAATAGATTTGTAGATGTTTTAATTTAATAAAGATTAGATTAAAATGAAAATGGAAATGATGTTGAATGAGTTTATCATTTGAAAGGATATTAATTTTTCCCTATTTTGACGATAAGGACCGTTTTGCTGAAGAAAATTTTTTGCCGAAAAATTTATGCTAAAAAATTTCTGTTTTTTTGCTGTATTCAAAATTTTTGGGCTTTTAATTGTACATTATTCGGATTGTGTATAATTAATGTGAAACGGTTCACATATGCTTAATATCTTACATTTTAAAGGAGTTTGAAATGTTTAGGATAGTTCATTTTATCAGTAAAATGAATCGGGATTGTAATTAATGTGGGTAATTACAGAAGCACCACATAATTATAATCGATGTTAAAGGGTGGTTTGGATAATAAAACATCGTAATAACTGTATTATGTCTTGTATGTTTTATTTTAGTTCGTGCTTTTATAATGTTTTTGGATTGTTTGAATGAATTTTTATCGTATTTTACAATCAGTTGTAACTTAGTGTGGCCTTAGTAGATTGTGTTACCGTAATGATGGTAACATAGTCTTGGATGTATTTTGAGATCTTGAATCTCCATTATTTTAGTTTTGGGTTTTGAAATTAGTTTGTAATAAATAGGATCTATGTAATTTTATTTGTTGTAATTTCAAAGAAGACTAAAGATGGAGATTGGAGCTCACTCCCGCTACATGGACCAAGAAGGGTGATAAAGTCAAGCTTCGAGGGTCCAATCAGTTGGATTCCGAGTTGTATTTATTCTTTTTGGTAGGATAGGCCACACTAGGACATGTTTTTCCTTTACGTTTTTCATTCTCGTTTACTTTCCATCACATGATAGATATAATTGCATCATATTCCGCCTAAACCAAACCACCTAAACCTAAAATGCATGAAAATGATTCATATAGGTTGAATATTTTAATCATGGACATACAAATGTCACTCGCTTTTAGGGCCATCACCTTAGTTAAATCATTCTCGAGTTGCTAGACATTCGTTCACTTAAAATGAATTTAAGTTAAGATGATGGAACCTTCCCCTATAAATTAAAATTGAGACTAGTCTTTATAGGGAAAACTACTATGAGCCCCTTCTTCGTCGGAAGTCATAATATGACCCCTTCTACGTTGGGTAAGTAGTGAGTGTTGACCTATTTTTATCTCAACATTATAGTACGAATAATATCTCGTGATTATGATGGACTAAAGATAGAATTTACAGAAATTTATCGACCAGGAATTCTAAAAGTGGAATTAGCCAAGAGGTTGGCTTATCAATTTACAGAAATTGAGTCTTGGGATCATTTATATAATTCTTGAGGGAGGTCAATTGTATAAATGCACGAGTCATCGAATTAAACTGTTTTTCATTAGACTCAAATTTTAAAACGATGAAACTTATCATATTTATTTTCTTTTTCCACAGTCATATATTCAGATATAACTGCTAATAACAAATGGCTGGCCATACTGATGACCCAATGCCAAGTGCCACGCTTGGACGTGAGTCCTGGCTTAAGATGTTTATGGACAACATGAATCAGTCCACGCGACTGAAGAATGATGGGTCCAACTTTGCGGACTGGGAGGCGGCATTACGGAATGTTGCCATTGCTGACGGTAAGCTCAAGTACTTGACTGAGCCACTACCGACTAACCCAGGCCCCAATGCAGGAGCCAATGAATCACTTGCTTATAGTGATTTCGTAATGGAGGCGGGTGCGATAAAGAACGTACTCATCTTTTCAATGGAATCAAATTTGCAAAGGCGATTCATTGCCCATGGTGCGAACAAGATTTTCACCACGCTCTCTAACGAGTTCTCGAAAGCTCCAAGGATCGTTAGCTATGAGCATACCTGTCGCTTCTTTGAAGCGAAACTCCAGAAGGGCCAAGCACTTAGCCCACACATTCTTGAGATGATTGAGAATGTCGAGAAACTGGAGGCACTTGGTTGCAAAATCGATGAGAAAATCGTCATAGACCGCGTTCTTCATTCACTTCATGATGGTTTTGCCCTTTTCAGGGCAAATTACTATATGAATGATATGAAGAAGAGTCTTCATCAGCTCCACTCACTCCTTGTACAGACAGAGAGTGATCTGAAATTGAGTGGGAGTCTGAAACAAGACGTTCTCATGATAGCAAACAAGGGCAAAGGTATGGGCAAGGCTAAGGCTAACCTAGCTGTAGGGAAGCCGAAATTCAAAAAGCCAGGGCAAGGCAAGAGTGGGCCTGGTGAGTCTAGCGGTAGCTCACAAGGCAAGACAAAGAGCGATGAAGGTAACGTGGAGTGCCACCATTGCCACAAGCTTGGGCATTGGAGGAGGAACTGCCCCGTGTACCGTGAGGACATTAAAGCAGGCCGCGTCTCTCCTGTTGGTATGTCTTCTCTTTTATTCATATGATTGAGATCAACATGCAGTTGTCGGAACTTGGGTACTAGATACTGGTTGTTGTTCTCATCTGGGCAATCATTTGCAGGGCCTAAGAAACATCACAACTCTCGCAAGGGGTGATGTGGACCTGCGAGTGGGGAATGGAGCAAGAGTAGCTGCCGTTTCAGTGGGAACATATGTAATCCAACTCCCGAGTGGATTTGAGTTATTTCTGAATAACTGTTACTATGTACCCAGTTTATCTAAAAACATTATTTCAGTTTCCTTACTTGATAAGGACGGCTTTTCGTTTGTAATAAAGGATAATAGCTGTATTTTCTCTTTAAACGAAATGATTTATGGTAAAGCAGTTTCCATGAATGACATTTATGTTTTAGATCAAACCACAGAAATATTGCATGTGAGTAGTAAGAAAGCAAAGGTTTGTGACAAAGATCAAACCTATTTATGGCATTGCCGTATGGGACACATAAATGAAAAACGCGTGAAGAAGCTCATTGATAATGGGACTATCTCCCCATTTGACTATGAATCTTTGGGCACGTGTGAATCATGTCTCATAGGCAAAATGACTCGAATTTCCTTCAAAGGTGTTGGAATGCGCGCTGCTGACCTATTAGGACTCATCCATACTGATGTGTGTGGACCTATGTCAATCAACGCTAGAGATGGCTATAGATATTTTATCACTTTCACGGACGATTTGAGTAGATATGGATATGTCTACTTAATGAAGCGTAAAAGTGAGTCCTTTGACAAGTTCAAGGAATTCCAGAATAAGGTTGAAAACCAGCTGGATAGAAAGATTAAAGCACTACATTCGGATCGTGGTGGCGAATATCTTTCGAATGAGTTTTGACAACACCTCCAAAACGTGGTGTTAGACTGCGTTAACCCACCTGGAACCACAATTGAGATTTGGGTCCGAACGGAGAAATCGAACCTTACTTGATTGTTTCGATCCATGATGAGTCACACGTTGTACCTGATTCATTGTGGGTTATGCCTCTTTTTGTCAGCTTGCTCTAATACTTAACCGAAGTCCGTCTAAAGCTGTAGACAAGACTCCATATGAATGATGGAAGGGAACGGTCCCTAACTTGTCCTTTATTCGGGTTTGGGGCTGCGAGGCTTATGTCAAGTGGAGACCTGACGATAAGCTCGGCCCACGATCGGTCAAGACATACTTTATTGGTTATCCAAAAGGGATGTTTGGTCATTACTTTTACTCGCCTACCGAACATCGAGTTTTTGTTGCTGCTAGTGCGACGTTCTTAGAGAAAGAATTTCTCGAGAATAGGACAAGTAATGGAACCTTCGAACTGTCGGAGATTCAAGAACCAACAACCGAGCTACCAATGGAGGAAACTGTTCCTTCATCATCGGCTGCGGTTAATATTCCTTTGGAACCTAGGATGTCGGGTAGACACTCTATTCCTCCAGACAGATACATTGGTATGGTCGAGGAGAATGAGAGAGATGACGTTTTACTCCTAGAGAGTAACGAACCCGCTACCTATAAAGGGGCCATGACCTGTTCCGACTCTAAGCTATGGCTTGATGCCATGCAATCCGAGATGGACTCTATGTATGAGAATGACGTATGGGATCTGGTTGACTTACCTGATAAGGTTCGGCCTCTTCAGTGCAAATGGCTTTACAAAATAAAGCATTCTGTAGAAGGACAACCACATACATACAAGGCACGACTAGTGGCAAAGGCTTTTCATGACTATGAAATTTGGCAAATGGATGTGAAAACCGCCTTCTTAAACGGTTATTTGGAGGAGGAGTTGTACATGGTACAACCCGAAGGTTTCATTGATCCTAAGAATCCTAAGAAGGTATGCAAGCTTAAGCGTTCCATCTATGGACTTAAGCAGGCTTCTCGGAGTTGGAATCATCGTTTCGACCAGGTGATAAAAGAGAATGGATTTACTCGATTGGTCGAGGAACCATGCTTATATATCAAGTCGAGTGGGAGCAAGATTGTCTTCCTAATATTGTATGTTGATGACATACTCTTGATTGGGAATGACATACCTCTCCTAACTTCGGTAAACGTTTGGTTAAAGAACCATTTCCAGATGAAAGATCTGGACCAGGCACAAAGAATTTTGGGGATCCGTATCTACAGAGATAGATCACGACGGATGTTATCCCTCAGTCAGGAGTCTTATATAGATAAGATTCTTGAGAGGTTCAGCATGACCAAATCCAAGAAGGGGAACCTTCCAATGGTCTCTGGGATGCAGTTGAGTAAAGCTCAGGCACCAAAGACATCGGAAGAGGTCGAGCGCATTAGTCGGATTCCTTATGCATCTGCTATAGGATCGATTATGTATGCCATGATATGCACACGTCCAGACGTGGCATATGCATTGAGTATGACAAGTCGATACCAAGGCAATCCAGGTGAAACACACTGGATGGCTGTTAAGAATATCCTTAAGTACCTACGGAGGACTAAGGGTTGGGTATTGACTTATGGAGGTGACACTGAGCTATGCGCAATCGGTTACGCAGATGCTAGCTTCCAAACGGATCGAGATGACTCGAAAACTCAGTCTGGATTCGTTTTACTCTTAATGGCGCTGCGGTCAGCTGGAAAAGCTCCAAACAAACTGTTATAGCAGATTCTACGACTGAGTCCGAGTACTATGCTGCTTCATAGGCTGCGAAGGAAGCTATATGGATGCGTCAATTCTTACAAGGACTAACTGTAGTTCCTAGTTCGTATGACCCGATCACCATCTATTGTGATAATAGTGGTGCCATCTTCCAGGCTAAGGAGCCCAAGTCCAGCAACAAGTCTAGGCATGTACAACGGAAGGCTCACATGATCCGAGATTACGTGGAGCAAAGGGAAATAGTGATAGACAAGATTGCTACGGATGATAAAGTCGCAGATCCTCTCACTAAACCATTGAGATATGATAAACATGAAGGGCACGTTATTTGCATGGGAATCAAACGTGTTCCTGAGTTGTATTAGTTGTTTTGTATGGATTAGACACCTGTATCTTTTTCATAAAAACTATCTATAATATCATCGTTTTGTTTTATATTTTGTTTTTCATGTGGGTTGTACTGCCCACAACATTGAACACCACAAAGGACTGAATTCGAAGTATATTTGTTTTGTCTGTAAGCGCCTAGATGAGATGATAACTTGGCAATTATTCTGTGACAGTCGATTGATGGTGGTTCAACGAGCATAAGTCAAACAGTTGACTGACGATCACATATGCGAGTATAATGATACCTCGCAAGACCATCTTGGGGACAACGTTATGGAGTCCTAAATGTTTCAGAACATTAGGTGCCAGGTCATGGATAGGACGTCCATAGTGTTCCTAGAGTCGATTCTTTTGACTATCGACTGTCTCTTGAGATTAAGGCAGTTTTTGGGGGACTTTGGTTTCTTTCTCATGGTCGACCGTAACAGGAGGCTAAGTAGATTTTTACTGGGTCATTTCATACTGCGCTTGTATCTGCAAGATTCGAGTTGAAGAAAATATCCAACCTTTTATCAGGTTATGTTATTTCTCAGGGCCACTCGAGGAGCTGTAGCTGAAATGCATGGACATGCTCGAATAATGATTCGTTTATCAGTTGAGTTACTCTCTAGTCGGGAAAACCACTCTTGATACTGATCACTTGTAAAATACGACCTTTGTGAATGCGGACTTTGCAAATTGTTTTACATTGAGTGAGAGAAATTTAAGGATATGAGAATCGGTTATCGGCACATACAATTGTAAGGACAAGTGGGAGATTGTTGGAGCTAGTGTCCTCCACAGTTAGTGTGATAACAGCTAAGGTTCACAGGGTATACTTTGTATTATAATCAGTTGATTAACGTTTATCAATAACGGTTGGCTTGCTAGATAAGTTTGACGTTATTGTCATACAGATGGCGGTGATCAACTGGTCCATAAAAGTCACACCTATAGGATGTGTTTGAGAGATGTGATTATTTGAGAAAATGATCATATTGATGCCCTATTTTATGACTAAAAGGTTAGTCAGTGTATTTGACTAAAAGGTTAGTCAATGTGATGATGAGACAATTATTTAATAATGATTAAATAAAGTTAGCTGAGACGAATTAACTGTAATTCGTAAATTGAATATAAAATGTTATATTTAATTGTTGTATATAATGTAAGCTAATTAAACATAAACCGTTATAATTAATTGGCAAATTATAAATATACGGATATTTATAATTAATGATGTATTATAATGTCGGTCCATGTAAAACGACGATTATAATATATCACATTATATTGGAAGCTAAAATGACCAAAAACGAAAGTATCCAGATACACTCGGTTTTTACTCAATGGGTAGTTATTTTGAGGAGACAAAATCTCCTCATATAAAACCTACTATGAGCCGTGAGAGGAAGTACAAGGAGATAGGAATTGAGTTTATAATTCTAACCCTAATTCTCACTTCAGTCTCCATCTCATCATACACACATCACAAAAAGAAAAAGTTAACAGGAACTCTTTCACAAAACCACAAAACCTCCTTCTCAACAGTGAGATCGTGTAAGAGGTTCTCTTTCTAGCAAAAGAAAAGGGTATTTCTCGGAGCATCTTGGGTGCAACGATTAGGAGGATATCTACCTTGATATCTCTGTTCTTTACGCCTATTGCTAGGACCGGAGGTTGATTTCTAAATCTCTATTTTTCTTTGTTTTCGTTTATGACTCGATAATCAAGTTATTGCTTTTTCGTTATAATCCTATAATAATTGTATTGTGGTAATACCGATTTCCCACAGGTTTCCCAAAGTTCTTTCAACTCTTTGATCAACGGTTGGAGGTAAACATTCAATTTTGCTTTAGGGTTACTAGGACCTGGAACGATCAGAGATAAGAACATAAAGTTCCTCTTCATGCATAACCAAGGGGGTAAGTTGTACGGAGTAACAATCACAAGCCACCATGAGTAAGACTTTCTGAATTGACCATAAGGTAAAAATCCATCTGCACACAAACTTAAGCGAACATTGCGCGGCTCACTTGCAAATTCTTGATGCTCTGTATCAAAATGTTTCCACGTTTCTCCATCACTTGGGTGTGCCATTTTCCTTCTTTCTCTTAATCGGGAGTTTTTATGGTGTCAACTCATCTCACCTGCTATGTGTTTGGTTGCAAATAGTCTTTGCAATCTTGGCGCAAGCGGGAAATAAGTTAGTGGTTTACAAGGTATTCACTTACTACTTGAATTATTTTTACCTTTATACCGAGATGCATGACACTTTGTACATTTCTCAAGATTAACATGTTCTTCCCAAAAAAGCATGCAACCGGTAGGACATGCATCAACTTTCTCATGGGGTAGTTGCAGTCCCTTAAGCAAATTCTTAATCTCTTGAAAATTGCGCGCCATTAGATTATCTTTTGGAATAATGTCAGTAATGAACGACATAAAACCATTGGCGAATCTAAGAGATAAGTCGTTCTCACATTTGAGTGCTACCAACCTAGCAGCCGCTTGCAACAAACTCATATTACTTCCCTTATACATTGATTGTTCGGTTTTATTTAACATTTTAAAGAAGGAAGAAACTTGGGGATTTAGGGTTTCATAACGTACTTCTTCGTCGTTAAGGTCATCGAGATTAAGTCGATCCTCCATTATTTGATGAACATTATCACGTAATGCATTTTCAACCAACTCCGGGTAAGGATTCTCACTAACTATGATACTTGAACTTTCTTCGGTAGGCAGTTTCTCACCGTAATACTTCCATACATATTAACTATCGGTAGAACCATTCGACCAAAGATGATTTTGAACATCCCTTTTCACTTTAAAAGCTAAGTTATCGCATTTCTTACATGGACACCTCCTTTCACCTAAATCCTTAAACTCACTACTTTGTTCCGCGAATTTAATAAACTCTTTCACCCCATTTGGAAATATTAGCTTGGTTTCTTTATTTTGTCTAATTTTTCATACATCCACTGTCGTTCTAATCTTTTCATGTTATTAAGTATCTACATTTCAATATATATATTTATATGTCATAAAATAAATTATCTTAATTAACAACAATGATCATGATCAATAATCACACACAATAAATTAAACATTTATTATTACCAATATATATAATTGTCAACGAGTAAATTAAAATTCATTTCCTTCATGTGGGTCCTTATCACTCCAACCTAAACCCATCAATGTACGTTTCAAGTCACTAGCAAACACCACTTGTGATTTATTAATAAGTCAAAACTTCGGCAGCAATTCCCCTTTGTTCTCTAAATACAAAATGTTGAATAAATAACTACTCAACATGTGCATTCAGAGAACATTAAAGGAATTGTCACCGAACGCTTTCCTCATTAATAAATCACAAATATGTGTTTACTACCTAAGTGACTTGAAATGTACAAAGACAGTCCCAAAACGGGGACTATTCAAAAATTATTCCTAATTAGTAATTTTTGAACAGGTACCAGGTAAATATCAACACATTTAATAATTTTAGCATCAACAACAACAACAATCGCAACTTATATTACTTCAATTAATAACACATCTAACATGTTACACTCATTTCTAACTACCATTTTATATTTTATTTAACTAATTAACACTAATTAAATTATAACAACAACAACAATTTCAACATAAAAAAATAATAATGGCTACTATCCTAGGGTCAATTAAAGACAAACAAATGATTAAGACGGAGGGAGTAATTAAAACAAAGCTATATACTTCACCTAAGAATCAAAACAAACAAAATGGCAAAGGGAGATAAGGGCAGTGAGGCCAAAGGCGGGGGCGGCGGCAGGAGGCGGTGGTCGTCGGAGGTAAGTAAAAGAAACAACACTAAGAAATAGAGGAGTATTATTAAACAATAAAAAGAGAAAATAGAGAGAATAAAGATGGTGGAATACAAGAAACTTACTTGTGTAGTCGTCGGAGGTAGAGTAATGGTGGTGGTCGTAGGTGGTGAAGGTGGTGTCACGTGATTTTTGGGGGTTAGGGTTAAGGGGAAACTAATTTGGGGAAAGAGTAGAGAGTGGTAGTCATCGCGTGATTTTCAGATCTAAAAAAAAGATCTGGCAGAAATACCGTCACTATGCTTGAATTTGACACGGGAAACTAACGGAATTTCCGTCAGGACAGTCAAATGTAGTTTGACCTTGGTTTGTTCACTTGACGGAATTTTATGTCAGTTATAATAATTCTGACAAAAATTCCGCCAGATTTCGTCAGATATTTTGGCGTCATTGACTTAAGTAAACGTGCCAAAATTCTCTGACGAATACTGACGTATTTTCCGTCATAATCTCTTAGCGCCATTGACTTTGGTCAATGCGCCATAATATTCTGACAGATACTGACGGATATTTCGTCAGAATTTAAATTTCGTTAGTAAACCGTCAGTGTTCTGCCAGTTTCCCGAGATTTTCTGACGGTGTTTATTTTTCGTCAGAAGTACCGTCAGTTTCCCGCGTTGTTTTTGTAGTGGCATGTGTTGGGGGCACTAGTTTCGGGAAAGCCTCTTATCCTTAACATCGTTGCACAAGAACGTTCGTTTGGGGCATTGTGTGCTCAAGAATACGACGATAAAAAGGAAAGAGCTCTCTATTAGCTATGTCGAACTGTGGTGGGAGCTGAATTAAATTATTCTCCAATTGAGAAGATTTGCGTAGCTTTGGTCTTTACAATTCAGAAATTGAGGCACTACATGCAAGAGCACACTGTCCATGTAGTTTCAAAAGATGATCCTATCAAGTATATAGACTCAAGGCCAATCTTATCCGGTCGTCTAGCAAAGTGACCGATTTTATTCAAGCAGTATGATCTAGTCCATGTACCTCAAAAAGCAATCAAAGGGCAAGCTTTAGTTGATTTCCTTGTTGATCACCCAGTCCCCACGAAATGGGAACTTCAGGATGACCTTCCTGGTGAAGAGATATTCTATGTGGATGTACTTCCTCCATGGCAAATGTACTTCGACGGTGCAGCAACACGTGATGGAGAAGATGCTAGTGCCGTATTATTATCTCCACAAAGTCATGTGTTGCCTTACTCATTTGTGCTCACCCAGTTATGCTCAAACAATATGGCCGAGTACCAAGCTCTAATCCTAGGACTTCAAATGGCAATCAAAATAGTGATCAAGGATTCAGACATCTATGGAGATTCTTGGTGCTGAATCAAGTCCTTGATGTTTATGAAGTGAAGAAAGATGATCTCATCCCTTACCACCAATCTAGAAAACAAATTTTTGACAAGTTTGACAGTGTGCATATCGGCTATGTACCAAGAAGTGCCAATAAGTTGGCTGACGTGCTTGCTAATCTTGCAGCCACTTTGGCACTAGGGGCTGAACAAGTCACATCGATTCCAGTTCGTAACCGATGGGTGGTATCGGCGCTAGAAAATGGAGAGACTGCAGAGTCATCTAATGTGATCAGTGTTTACCAAGTCGACAATGATGATTGGCGACAACCTATCATCGATTTCTTGGAACATCAAAAGCTTCCTGATGACCCTAAACACAAAGTAGAGATACGTTGTCCTGCTCCAAGGTTTATATATTATAAGGGAACACTTTACAAGCGCTCTTTTCTCGGGCAATGGTTAAGGTTTCTTGGTGAAACTGAAGCTTCTCAAGCCATGTACGAAGCTCATTCAGGTGTTTGTCGTGCTCATCAATCTGGTCCAAAGATCCATGGTCGTGTGAAGAAAATGGGATACTATTGGTCAACCATGGTGAAAGATTGCATGGACTTTGCGAAGAAGTGTGATGCTTGTCACTTTAATGCAAATTTCATACATCAATCTCCAGGGCCTTTGCATCCTACCATTTCATCGTGGCCATTTGAAGCATGGGGACTCCATGTCATGGGACCTATAACTCCAAAAGCATCAAACGGGCATGAGTACATTCTAGCTGCAACAGATTACTTCTCGAAGTGCGCAGAAGCTATAACTTTGCGTGAGGTCAAGAAGGAAACGGTTGTTGATTTCATTTGAACTAAAATCATATATAGATATGGTGTACCGCAACACATCATAACTGATAATGACAAGCCATTCTTCAACAAGTTGATGATCAGTTTAGGTGAGAAGTTTAAGTTCAAATAATACAAGTGTTCCATGTACAATACCCCTGCAAATGCTTTGGTTGAAGCCTTTAACAAGACACTTTGCAATTTGCTAAGAAAGGTGGTGGCAAAGTCGAAGCGTGATTGACATGAACGAAACGGTGAAGCTTTATGGGCATACCGTACTACATACAAGACACCTACTCAAGCAACACTGTATGCGTTGGTGTATGGAGTTGAAGTTGTGTTACCCTTGGAGCTCAAAATCTCATCTTTGTGAGTTGTTATTCAAGAAGAACTTACAAGTGATGACAATGATAAGCTGCGTCTTGCAGAATTGGAGGCACTTGATGAAAAAAGGTTGCAAGCTCAACAGAAGCTACAATGTTACTAAGAAAGTTTTCACGCGCATTCAACAAAGAGGTGCGCCCTCGATCTTTTCAAGTAGGAGACTTAGTCCTTGCAGTTAGAAGGCTAATCATTACTTCTCACAAACCCGGAGGCAAGTTCACATCTAAGTGGGATGGGCCATACGTTGTGCATGAAGTATACACCAATGGAGCTTACAAGATCGTTGATGAGGACGACGTTCGCATAGGACCAATCAATGGAAAATTCTTGAAGCGCTACTACTCTTGAAGCATTGAACAAGAGCTCATAAGCAAGAGCTTAAACTGCATAGCCAAACTCCTATAAAAGAGCCTAAAATGCATATCCAAAATAAAACAACAAAAACAAAAAACAAACAACAAACAACAAAAAAACAAACAATAAAAAACAAAACAAAAACAAAAACAAACAAAAAGACAACAAAGAAAGAAAAAAAAATCCTTCTCTTAACTACGTAGGCTTGATCTTGTAAAGTCCTACTTTGGTGCTTACGTAGGCAACTTGAGTAAGTCATTTACTTATGAGCAGCCACACACACACACAAAAAAAAAAATTCAACGAACTACGTTGGCTTGATCTTGCAGGTTGTCACCATTGTCAACTTTGCGACTACGTAGCCAGTTTGAGCAAATACTTTGTTTAAGTGCAGCCACACCAAAAGATCCAAATCTTCAAAACTCGCTCCTAACCCGCAAGAGCTTAAACTATGCATGGATAAATAAACTTCGAATCAATCAGTTTTTAAGAGCAAGGACAGTCTTGATCAATGATGAATTTTGCCTCAAGGAAAAAAGATGTCCTTGTATCTTCCATATTTCCAAGTGCTTCTCCATCCTCCGAAAAAAAAATGTATACCATGATGAACTATTTCTAGCTGAAGGTGATCCTCTACTTGTCCATGATAGTTAACCTCGGTCCAATAAATATGGATCATGTTCTTCAAGCTTTCCATGTCCTCGAAGCTCTACTGGGTCATCGCACTCCATCCTCCATAAAGAAATGGACAGCCTTGAAAGGACCTCAGAATATCCATGTTGCATGCTGGCGCTGTGACGAAGTAGCATACTGACCTGCCACGGAGAGCAGCTTGTAACCCTCATGCGTTCAACGAGTCAAGTGCATTTCGTCATGATTGAAAGAACGTTGAAACGATCTAAATCGGATCTCTCACAGCTCCCCGCGGTCGACAAGTCAGGTACATTGCACAACAACCTCGAAGGGAGTCAAAACGATCCGGCTTGGAGTACCTCCAAATCTTTGAGCGGTTGATCGATTGAGTTGCTTGTGTGATATCTATCCAAACATGCACTGACTTGAAATAACCTAGCACTCCATGGTCAAGTATCAAAATAATCTTTCAGAGAGGCCTTAAATACTCTAACGCTCAACGAGAAATGTTGCTTGGTTCGTATCTTGAAAGAGAACCGAACATCACGAACCTATAGTGGCTTGAAATCCTCTTGCTCTCGACGAGATAAGTGTGTTGTTTAATAAGAAATCAAAATGAGCCATCCAGCTAGTATCCAATTCCGCCACGATTGTCTCAAAAGAATATCGACATAATTTGACTCGAGCTTTCTCACGGTTTCCAGTGACTGGCACAACTGACTCATAAGAGCATTGAAACGATCCGATTCAGACTTCCTCGCGGTTTCTACATTCAACTGGTCATATTCTTTGCTTGGCAACTCCAAATAGTATTGAAGCTATCTAACTTGGACTTCCTCGCGATCTCTAGCAGTCGATGGGACAAGATATTTGCATGAAAACTCTAAATGGAGAATTGAATGACTTGTCCGAAATGCCTCAAGCTCCCCAACAATTGGCGTGACGAGTTTATTGCTTGATCGTTCATAAGAAAAATAAAATGACTCGCTCGCAATGCATGTCGCGACTGATCCAAAGTGACATATCTAACACCTGCGTGCACTACATACATACTAGCATATCTAACATTTGTATACAGGCTACATTAACATATGATTAGGGTTGAATTGTGTTAAAACTTGCCATTGAGAGATTACCTGGCAATGTTTATTTCAACCTTAAGAGATCTGGTAAAAAAACATGAAGGGTCCATACAAGAGTGAAAAAAACGGTAAGAAAAAGAAAGACAAAACAGAAATAAAAAGAGTATATACAATATTTATTAGTTTTTTTAATAGACTCCAGTTCTGTCCTCCATATACAAAAAAAAGATGGATTTCCCACCATTAAAACTTAGGTCATGTTCTTTCCAACTTAATTTCAGCTCATTTCAATTCAGTTCAGCTCAGTTAAGTTCAGTTCAGCTCCATTAGATTCAGTTCAGTTCAGCTTCATTCAGTTCAGTTCAGCACAGCTTCATTCAGTTCATTTCAGCTCCACCAAAATTCAGTTTACTTCAATTTTACTCATCTTAAACTTGAATCTTTTTATTATTATTAATATTAATATTAGTTCTGAAGGGTTCTGTAACGATTTTCAACAGATTTGAATTACAGAATTCCCAAGATCTCATGCATGTTAAGTATTAAGATTAAACAAAAAAGGGATTAGCAAACTTACTTGGATGCGGAAGAATTCCAATAATATGCTAATAAAAAGAAATATAATAAAACCCAAATCGCAGCTTCGTGAATAATAATATAATCCGTGAGACCGTCTCACAATAACGCCCCAAGCGTTGCGCTTCTACCGGTATCCACACAATATGAGTGTGTATGCTAGTACAAACTTTATGGGCAATTTCCTTCCCTCTTACTTCCCTTGAGATTTTGCTCTCTTGGGAAAACTCAACCTAAACACCTCCCTCTATATCTCTTTATATAGAGAGTTCAAGGGAATCCTAGACCATCTAGGATTAGGAAAGTATAATAAGAATAATAAATATTATTCTTATTCCTTTAATAATTAATCAATATTAATTATAATATTGCCCAAAACTCATCTAGTGTGTGACCCTGTAGGACTGACTAATACTACCCGAGTCCCAACTCATTTAGGACTCAGACTACAAGCGGCTCCTAGCAGAACATTGTAGCCACATAGAATTAATCAGTTATACAATATTACGGACATATGGGCATACTAACTCCTTCAGTCTCCCACTTGCACTTATGTCCTATAAGGCACCATAATCTCTTTGCTTCTATCTCTTCAGATGAGAATAGGGTAGGCGAAGTATCATCCCTATAAATCTCAATCTCTTTTCTCGAATTTCTGAGCTGAATTGTTACAATAGACGACTGACTTTCACCTCGTCTGGGCATGGCCATGCACTGATACAATTCACACTCTTCGAGAGGCCGAAGATGATAAACTTCTTTCACAAAAAAGGAGCAAATCCCATCTTGTCTAACCACATCCTATCACATGTTCCATGACAAGTCCAACCATCACCTTTATAGCCACCAGTCACGGTTGACGTTTGGTGATGTCAAAACTAGCACTTCACATGTACAGAATAATGAAAGACTCAGGTCTAAAGACTACCAATTACGGTGAAAGAAACTTTGTTGACACTAAGCGAAACCTTAACAAAGTTCTTTGACGGGTCCGTCTAATACATATTCCTAACATGTATCAATGTGCCTGGTTTGATATCGCAATATCAATGACTTACGGAACATAGTCATCAACCAACTCACATACTAATCATTATAAGGCATAAGTGTCCCTTTCACTATGCCATGATTAGAGACTTATATAAATACATTATCTTATAAAACAGAGTTC
This sequence comes from Heliosperma pusillum, assembly GCA_022085475.1. Lineage (NCBI taxonomy): Eukaryota > Viridiplantae > Streptophyta > Magnoliopsida > Caryophyllales > Caryophyllaceae > Heliosperma > Heliosperma pusillum. Next base: position 10,354 of record JAIUZE010002990.1, on the reverse strand, counting down.
CATAACCAAGTCACGCACTTGGTAATCTGTTTAAACAATGTATACTATTTTGGGACAAACATTCAATTATACCATAATTAAATGCAAAATCAATTTTTTTATCATATAAAAGAAACATGTCATACAAACGTATCAATCATGTCGAACATAACCTCCCACTGAAAAGAAGACATCTCGGTAGTATTAAGACCACTCGCTAATGCGTCTTATACAAATCGCAGTATTATGACTTTTCATACTATAGCCGCGAAAGAGGTTTTGTACGGGACATGCAACCATTGCATCGGTCATTATCTTGCATATGTTTATTTTACCTTATCTAAATAAAGTAAACTCAATAACACGCGTTTGATTTATAAATCAAATAGTGTGTATAGGTTAGTCATAGCAACGTGCTTGAAACCATTTCAGCATGCAATTACTTTTCATATAAACAAAATGTGTCCAGATTACAATCGGGAACCATACTTGTCTATTTGAAGTTGATATCAATGTAACACGCTTACAATGATTACTTCATCACAAGAATACTTTCTTGGTTCTTTAATATGAATATTTTCACATGTTATTCATAACAGTCACAAGGACTAGATCGGTATTCTACTCGTCATACGAGCGCATAATAAACAACATCTTTGCTAATAAGCCTCCACGAGACAACAAAATGTCGTTTCTTGATAATATATGTCAACTATACATACCAAATCATAAAAGAGAGTTTACTCTCACTAGTTTCCTTGTACACACAATACTATCATCATCTCAAAGAAATCAAAACCATTTTGAATTACTTTGTTAAGATCGATGATTCCAACCTTTAGATACTTGTTTAGGTTTATAAATAAACCTTTAAAACTTTCTCATTTACCTAGCGCTCCATAATTACATGAATATTAAGATGTGTCTTACACAACTTATTGCATATTTCCATTTAAGGAAAACTAAATTATTCACGTACGCCTCCTGTGAAACTCATCTCATGAATAATGACATTTGCTAGGAGAATCCAAACACTATATGGTTGTGACACCACCGGGTGTATCAATCAAAGTCCATACTTTGTAATGATACATGAAACCATTTTGGATTCATGGCCTCAAGCCATTTTACGCTTTTAGAGTTGGATCCTACTATTGCTTCCTTTAAAAGTCAAATTTATACGGGGCTTAATCACAAGTGATACATCCATGAATCTTCATGGATTTTACCTATCTCCTTCAACATTTGAAGAAGAATCATGCGATTCTTTACCTTTCCAGGATTATTCTACTCCCACTATTTCTTTAGAGACACAATTCTCATTAAAGAATCATTCCAAGTGACAAACACTTTATACTGGAATGAAGGGCAGATTTGATATTCTATCTTAGAATACCCCGTAAAGTATATGTAAGAAATTCGAGACTAAATTTCAGAAAACTGTTTTCTTAACATTTAAAAAGTCTCAAATATCAATAAAATATTATAGGAACCATTCCAAGCACATATCTTATATGTAATATTTTTTCATTGACCTAGATAGAAACAATTTCAAAATTGTGTACCAAGATACTTTAGAGCGCATAACTCCAAAAATAACGAGATCTGCGTGACTCATCATAGATAGAACCATATCAAAATAAAGTTCTTATTCTCTTATAAGACATAACATTTCACAAATATTAAGAAAACGGTCATCATCAAATATAAAGAGTATGATATTTCCCATTTGGGGCTAACCCGCATGGTTATGTCTTAGGGACATTCCCAAAAGACATCAAACTAACTTAGCTTGTGATGTCCTTTAAAGAAAACAAATTTTCTCTAATATTCTTATAGTGAAACTTACACCGTCTCTTTAAGACTAGTAATGAAACAATTTCATTCCTATTATGATTGTCATATACACTTGATTCAAGCCTCCCATTTCGATCAAATCGAACAATGATGTTGATCGACTTCCTAAGTTGATCTCTTACTTCAATCTGATTCTATTTCAAACTTTTAAAACAATCAGACTTTATGTTCATCATATGACCATATCCATAATTCCTGAAAATAGTAATTACATTGAAGTATTATAATCTCATACCTTAGCAACATGACTTATTCAACCCACACTTATATGAATATGTTGAAAGTTTCTTAAATTTAATATTAGACATTTCTAATATCATCTTATTAATAGTTTACTCTTAAACTATTAGGACCTTATGCATGCATAACAAAATATAAAGGAAAGAACCATTTCTTACATTGATTATGAAAATATGGGCACAATATTTGAACTCCTTTCAAATGTTGTTCTTGAGCTATAATGAGAAGGATGATCTTCCAAGTTTCAAATTAGAAACTCTCCAATTAGTTGCACCCAAGACTACCCTTAATCTCTACAAAATAATACTACACTAGTATTAAATGTAGTAACCCTTTAAAAGGATCTAATAACTCTTAATACTACACTAGTATATTATTAGAGAATATGAACTCCAATATGAACTTCTTAAGTTGTAGAGAGAAGTTGGAGAATAATAAGAGAGATAAGTGATTTTGCATGTCTAAATGATATGAGATGGAGTGTTCAATATAAGAGGAAAAATCCTCTTGATGATGCATGTGGCATCCGGCCACTACCCATACCACATGGGTGGAGTGTTGCCTTTCAATTGTTCTTAACAAGAAAGGTAGAGTGTTGGCAATAGTTTTTGTGCAATGATTATGTCTAATTCTTAATTAGAATAATACACAAAAATCACCTTCTTTGTACACTACCATAAAAACCGGTGCACCCTCTTAAATTTGGGTGTCCATTTTATTTTTGCAATTTGTCATTTGTCACAGTGTGACATGTGACATGTAGCTTGTAATTAAGCTTATAAAAGTGCATTTAACCAATTTAAATGCAATTTCATAACAATAAATTAGACTTAACATTTTAAGTCACATTTTATAATTACATGTAAATAAAATGGGTCATCTCATATTTGGTTAATATAATCTACAACAGTTTGTAATTATAATCGATCAATTTCACTTATCTCAAATGTTTCATAAACATTATGTATTCTTAGTAATATAACAATTAAATTACCAAAATGAATCTTATTTAATCATATTACAATAAGATATAACTCTCACTTTAAAACTGTTCAAATTAAGGGATTAATTAATCTGTATCACTATACAATTAATTAATGTACATGATTAGGGGATTGTCCTTTAGGTGTGACCTCAAGGGATCAACTGATCACCACCGTCATACGACAGTAACGTCAAACTCAATTGAGCCAATCGTTACCGATTTATGTTGACCAGTTGACTATAATATTCATCATCCCTTTGAATTCTTATTATTGAGATTTAATTATGTGATCGCACTATTGTTGAGGACATTTACTCCAACAATCTCCCACTTGTCCGAGACAAGTGTGCGTCACCAATTCTCTTGTCCTATCACAATATCTCCCACTCAATGCAAGGTGTCTTGCAGGTAGTACTTGCATTTGATCATATCAAGAGTGGTTTCCTCGATCTGGAGAGTAACTGTCTGACGGAATTATCTACCATAGATACCTTCCGAGCGTGGCCACGCATTTTCAGCTTACTCCTCCTCGAGTGGCCTTGAGATTTAAAACAACCCTGACAAGGGGTGGACAATTCCTATCGCACTATTCCCTTTGCATAGCCACAGCTCATCATGACCCAAAAGATGCCCATTTGACCCCAGTTACGAAGGTCGTAGAGCATAAATCAAAGTCACTCTGAAACTGTGCCACCTTAGGCGAACAGTCTTTAGTCAAAGAATTGACTCAAAAGAATACTAGTAGCTCTTTGCCACGACCAGGCTACAAGAATTGCCAGAATTCTATAAGCGGTCACTTCCCGACAGATTGTCCCTTACAGTCTGTCTATGTGATCGATTGGTCATCCCTATGACCCTATGACACTTGAACTTGCCATCAATCGCACCACAATCTAGTCACTTCGAGATGTCACCTCATATAAGTGACTAGGGGCCAATGCTATGTTAAATCAGTCCACTTTAATGGAGTCCAAAATTGTCTCTACAATCCATTTGGATATAACAAAGCACAAAACAAGTTTTAGAAACTCAAACGATAAATGTGATTATCATATATGAACAATCAACACAATGTTATTGCTTCATATCATATAATCTAAAGTTTATTTCGTCCATGACAATTCATGATGATCTTATTAAATGCAATAAAGGCTTGAGTAGTGAATATACCATATATTCATTTGTTCCAACCTTGTGAATTGCTTTTTCTTTCCATACAACGTTATTCCTAATAACATGAATTCATCTACGTACATGTCTAGATCTCTATCTAGTGTTGGGCTCTTTAATTTGAAAGATGTTCCCACTCGTTATCATGATAACTGATAGGTATTTAGGTGAAGGGATCTACTATTAGTTCCTTTTAAACCACTTTATCCTCATCATAATGTACTAGGTCTCTTTTTGTAGAATTTATAATGATTGACTCTTCAATCATTCTTATAGTTATTCGCTTCTTGTATAACAAAAGTACGCCTAGGATTTCGATAAATCCTTATAAGTTTGGAAATTTGGGTTTGTGTAACCTTTACCACATTGTCAAATTTTCTCTACCAAACACAAGAATGTATCCCTAGTTCTCCTTGAGAACTCTATGGATGTTCTTGTAGGCTATCCAATGACACTCATCTGGATTGATTTGTTATGGACTTGTCATGCTCCTAGCATACAATTCATTTAGGTATGTGCATGTTATGACACACATGAGCGATATCATGTGATCAACAACTCTCAGGTTCAGTGGATGACTATGACCCTTTCATAGTGATCCCACTTTTATCAACATAAACAACCTATTTAACTTGTTGAATAGATTAAGGATCTTATCGATATAAGATACCTTTTAAATGCCAAGCTAAAATCTTCTATTCCTCAATAGATTTTGATTTCAGTATACATGTTGCCCTCTTTCATCCAACATTAAAATTCAACCACTCCTTTCCAAAAAGGTAATATGAATATGTCACTCTCAATGAGTGAAACGTCATTCACGTGGAGAACAATTTCTCCCACTGAACCTCATGTCTTTACATGATAATTTAAACTCCCACTTAACTTCATGTCTATACATGACTTTAACTCCCACTGAATTTCGTGTCTATACATGACTTTTTGACAATTCGAGTGAAACCCTTCCTCTATCTTATAATAGAAAAGATCATCATAACCTCTAGGTAGATACATACAATGGGCTTGTGTCATGTACACATCCCATTCCAAATCCCTATTTGGACATGTAGTTTTGATGTGTATCTTGTACACACCTATTATAAGGTATTTCATTGATGATTTGGATCTAAGCATAGTTACACATTAACTTAGCTTTTGTAGACATCTACATGTCTATCCATGCAACTATAATTGGACACTACCAATTAAAACATTTTCTTTGCATAGATTCCATTTAGTTTCATAAGTCTCTCATGTTAGAAAACCAAATTTTAAAATTTCTAGGTGCTTCCACTTCATAGATCATAATCTTATTATATCAAGAACAATTTCTTTTGGTCTCGTCACTAGTCTAAGGATTCACCTAAGAACGCTTTCTTTTGGTCTCCTCACTAGTCTTGAGTCTAACCTAAGAACATTTTCTTTTGGTTTTCTCACTAGTTCCTAACTAGTTTTCCGTTGTGGCTTATTTTCTCCCACTCTATCTTTAGAAAAATACAACTATTTTCTTTAAAGATAGCCTTATGAGCCACAAATAATTTTGTACTCATACTTGTAAGGGAGGTAGAAGTATCACAACATGACTTTAAGTGATCTATTAAAGACTTCTTTGTAAAGACATCGAATCTTAGCTTCAACATAGACTAGTTCTATAAGAGCTAAAGAGGTGTACTCATATTCATGTCAATTACAATCTTTACAAGTGGTGTGACCAATTGGTTTGGTAGACTCCCTACTTTGAGTTCAATAACTCAATTTTGACTTAGCAATTGATCTTTCAAAGTGAGAATCGAATTCTTAACCTTTTATTATAATGATCCAATCATCATAATACTAATATGATCAATTTGAGTCGATACTATTTATGTTATTTGTGCAAGTAGAGTATGATGATATATTTTTAGAACTAAAAGTTTCAACAAACCGAGTGACTTGAGTTGAAAACCAAGTCACTAAATCCAATTACAACCAATGTCAGTAAAAAGGATTTGAACAAATTTCCATGTCAAACAAGGAAATTATAAAAGTTCTAAAAAAAAACAATGTCTCAAAATACATCCCAAAATTTTGACAATTCAAAATGAAACCAAGCTTCCATAGATCTTCAATCATGGGTAGCTACCTTAGCTTCCCTTGAAGAGCTTTCTTAGGCTTGCTTGTTCTTGCATTTATCCTTGCTAGGATGCCCTAATTACAATTAAATAGGGTAAGAATTACAACTCGTATCTATATACCAAAGTTGAGATCATAACATAAACGATAGGGATAAATTACCAACAGAAACATTTTTCCAGTTTTGATATCTCCTAGATATTAAGTGCAATTCCTCTTCCAATGCCCTATGCCATTACAATGATGGGCATGGGAGAGCTATTCTCAATAGCTTTACCCTTTCCCTTGAAGGTGGAGGGCTTCTTCCCTTTACTACCATCTTTCTTGAACTTCCCCTTACTATTTTATATCCTTGGAGGTGCTAACATTTAGTCTCATGTCTCTCTCGGCTTGCACGAGCATCTTGCGCATTTCATGAAGAGAGGTTTTCATGTTTTGCATATTGTAGTTTACCCTAAACTGCACTTATGCTTTGATTTTCCCAAGGAATGTAAGACTCGGTCAATAACGAGTTGTTCGGGAATGGTCACCCCTTGCAATTTAAGAGTCTCAACATACTCAATTAATTTGAGTACATGAGGGCTAACTTTTGGTCCTCTTTAAGGTTCATGTTGAATAATGTGGAAGCCGTCTCATATAGTAAGATACTAGGAGCTTGTGAAAAAAACATGGTCACAAGCTTGGCATAGGTCTCATAGGCCGTGCTCATCTTATGACACTCCTATGGAGATCGGCCTCCAACGAGAAGATCAAAACGTTTTTGATCGCGGCGGACTCTTTGTGGCTAGCCTCATAGGCTCGCCTTGCGTGGCGGTTGACCTTTCATTAGGTGCGGTGGGAGAGGCCTTGGCAAGGTAACGAAACCTGTCGTCACCCGCCGCGGCCAAGCGGAGTTGCATATCCCAATTGGTTAAATTAGCGCCATTCTTTTCTAACTTGCATCGATCCATGAAGGATCGAAGCCATGAGACATTCGTGAGAATTGGAGCATAGGTGGTGGTGGATGAATTAGCATTTGCCATTGCGAATAAACAATTATGACTACAAATTTTAAAGACATAAAGGAAATGTCAACATTTATCATTTTAAATACTTGTAAACATTTTAAACAAGTTTTAGCATTTAAATAGTGACCTCTACCCAACTATTATAATGATTCCGAGATCCAAATTCATATCAACTTGGGCACGGTAAGCCGATTCATCCCTCATTAACATAATTCGGTGGATTAACTCTTTAATCGATTCTACATTAGAACTCTCGGTCGATAATATTACTTTAATATTTATCTTAAGCCCGGAACACATGCGGCTACGGTCGCGAATACTTCCGTTGAGCTCAATCCAAATTTCGAAATAATAACATTTATTACCCCACTTACCCAACGTAACAAGTTTAGCACCCCGGTGAGCCGAGCCTACTTCCTTGCGAAATTGGGATTCATGGGTTCTAACATTTGGTAAGGCTTGATCTCAATTATTTATTATGAGAGGTCTTGTCAATTTATTATCTATCTCGTTTAAGTGAACTAAATCGATGAATTAACGATAATTTTAATTGACACGGTCGAATACTCGATAAATATGCATGTCATGTTATGGCGATTTGGCAATGCATGCAAACATATTAAATAAAATGCAAGCATAAAAATAAAACTCCTAGTATGGCCTTTCCTAGAATAGAAAATCATATAATCTATTACAAGTTCGGAAACCAACTCCTTTGGTCCCTTGAACTTCATAAGCACGCCTCCCAAGGTCACCGTCTCTCTCGGAACTCCTTTCCGAATGGCACCGTCATTGGGAAACTCCGGTTATACAATTAGTTACAAAATATATAATAAAATTACAATAATTTCCTATTATACATTTGTAAAATTAAGTAATACAATAAAAGTGATTCGAGATCACATTAAATTACAACCGAATCAATATTCCCTTACATTTCGGGCAATATCGATTAAAACTAAGGCCATACAAGGAAAAATTACATAATTCCAAATTACATAAACCAAAATATGACATTCATAAATTGAAAATATGACATTCATAAATAAAATGCAGCATTATAATATGTACAAAACATGCTCATGTTAAATGCCAAATCGCTCTACTTAACGGTTTATATCGAATATAACCCGGTTTTACGGAAATGCGTGATAATAACACTTTAAAATCACCAAACAATACTTAAATCATATTTAAGTCCAAGTTAATTATCCCAACTCATTTAGGCCTCAAAAATTAGTCATCACTCAATTTTGACAATAATTCAACTTGTTGTTTTATAATTGCTCATAATTAGACTTTAAAATCATATTTTAATCAAATAAATCCAAATTTAATTACAATAATTTCAAATTTTGAATATTAAATTTTTTGTACATTCTGGAACATTTCCATGACACTCATAATGTCAAAAATCATGGTTTAAAAATTTCGAATCGGTTTAGAGAAAAAATGGTTGCGCTTTATCGGTTTTATCAAATAAAATACATAAAGCATGCAAAAATTAATCATATTAAATTTTCAACTTTAGATCTGAAATGAGGGACATTTATGAAACCAGGAACAATTTTCTCTTGACATGAAAATTATTTTAGCTACATTTGCTAAAATAGTCACTATTTATGCCATTTTTACATTAAAAATTCATAAATCATGCTAGACAAATCACACTAGTCTAAAATTTTCCAGTCTGACAGGAAAACATGCATGTGACAACATACTAAAATTTCATCATTAGATTCAAATCTGAAGTATATTTGTTTAATTAGTCACTATTTATGCCATTTTTACATTAAAAATCCATAAATCATGCTAGACAAGTCACACCAATCTGAAATTTTCCAGTCTAACAGAAAAACATGCATGTGACAACATAATAAAATTTCATTATTAGATTCAAATCGGAAGTATATTTGTTAAATTAGTCACTATTTATGCCATTTTTACATTAAAAATCCATAAATCATGCTACACAAGTCACACCAGTCTGAAATTTTCCAGTTTAACATAAAAACATGCATGTGACAACATACTAAAATTTCATGGTCAGATTCAAAGCGTAAGTACTTTTAACCATTTGACCTTTATTTATTTCATTTTATCATATAAAACTCATAAATCACACGAAACAAATCCACTTTACACGAAATTTTACATACAGTAAGTAAAATTCATGTGTGATATTGTGTAAAACTTTTAAGGTCAGAAGGTAAGTCTAACTATTTTTAGTATTTTAAACATCATTTTACTCATTAAAATGTAATAAAAATACTAAAAATCATATTTGAGCACTATAAATTTCCATAAATCATCAAAATGACCTAAAATCATGTTAGGACCAGAATATATTGACATGCAAATAACTTTGTGATTTTATCTTATAAAACACAAATTACTAGTTTTCTTTAAGTTACCATAACTCGAAAAAACTAAAAATCGATCATGCATGCAACAACCTTGGCTCTTGATACCGCTTGAAAGTTTCTTAAATTTAATATTAGACATTTCTAATATCATCTTATTAATAGTTTACTCTTAAACTATTAGGACCTTATGCATGCATAACAAAATATAAAGGAAAGAACCATTTCTTACATTGATTATGAAAATATGGGCACAATATTTGAACTCCTTTCAAATATTGTTCTTGAGCTAGAATGAGAAGGATGATCTTCCAAGTTTCAAATTAGAAACTCTCCAATTAGTTGCACCCAAGACTACCCTTAATCTCTACAAAATAATACTACACTAGTATTAAATGTAGTAACCCTTTAAAATGATCTAATAACTCTTAATACTACACTAGTATATTATTAGAGAATATGAACTCCAATATGAACTTCTTAAGTTGTAGAGAGAAGTTGGAGAATAATAAGAGAGATAAGTGATTTTGCATGTCTAAATGATATGAGATGGAGTGTTCAATATAAGAGGAAAAATCCTCTTGATGATGCATGTGGCATCCGGCCACTACCCATACCACATGGGTGGAGTGTTGCCTTTC